>JADLZK010011830.1:0-78253 GCA_015847255.1 Hyparrhenia diplandra | reverse complement strand
CCGGGGTTTCGTGGAGGGGCGTTACATTCCAGCGCGGTACCCCGGTCCCGCAAAATTCAGGCTTCTGTGGTGGCATTCTGGGCCTGAAAATCACGGGTGGAAGTTTGCTCGCCCAACCTAAATAGTTTTGGTCCATTTCCCACCCTGGGCTTGAAGTATTCTTGAAATGCGCTCTGTGGCGATGTACTTTGGTCGATTTCCACCTGTTTTATAATACTACAAAAATATATTTTTCGACACTACAAGTGGAAATATATTAGTAATAAATGTATATGAGTATTAAAGGTATAGTTTCACTCCCTTTATGGTAGTAAGTTGACGGAAAAATATGTCGTTAGTGACCGCAACAGCAGCCATTGCCATAAATTCCATATCGCGTTATTTGAGGTGACCGCCTCCTTTGCCGGGTTGCCTCGTCTTCTCGTGGGACCTAGTCCATAGGCATGTTGGTTTTGCATATAAATATGGCCTTCTTGTTTCGGTGAAAACGTAGAGTCTTTCTTCTTTTCTTCTTCTTCTTCCCTCTTGACTATCTCTTTCTTGTAGTAAAAGCTTCTTTCTCGAGCTTCCCGATCCATGGCGTTCTCTTGAGTGAGTTAGATCAGCCTCCCGACATCTTTTTAGCCTTCCGGAGTTCTTCCTCTGTGAGTGAGGGATGTCTTGTGAAACGGAGTAGAAGGGGACTACTCCGGCGGTGGCTCCACCCTTGGACGGGCTAGTGGTGGGAAAGGGATGCCTTGTGATTGGGATGCGATCTTCTCGAGATCGAAGTTTTCCTTCGCCTCCGTCAGCCCCATCCTACTTTGTTGGCCTCCGATGATGAGTGGGGCAGACTACTTCCAGCTGCTCCTTAGCTTGAGGAGGGCTAAGGTGCTTTCTTGGTCGGGCTAGTCTCGATCCTCATGATGTCCATCGGCTCGAGTTTCTTGGAGAGGATAGCTCCCGCCGGGCTAGTTCAAGGGGGTTATCTTTCCGCATCCCTTGCCTTTGAGTCTTGAGGAACTACCGTGTCGTACTTTTGCGTACTTTTGCTCCCTTTCCAGGGTGTTGTACCGGCGAGGTTCTTTTCCCCTAGGCCGCCAGCCGTTGGTTCCCCGTGATATTCCGGGTTCTTTGGGCTTCGGTACTTCCGCAAGCGCATGCCGATTCCTCCGTGGTCTTCTTAGCGCCTTGGTGCTTTGAGCTCCCGAGCAAGGGTCTTGACTTCTTAGTCAAGATGTGGAGGGATCTTCCCTTGGCGGTTGAAGTCAGCTTGGTGGAGTTTGGGAACATCCTCGCGCTCTATCTTTGTCGCGACTTGGACACGGGCTCCTACGCCTTCTTGGAAGTACTCTTCGTGAGTTGTTGGGCTCCCCCCCTTCTTTGTATCTTGTATGGGAGTTCTTGTTGGGCTTCCCGTGCATCTGAGTCTTCTTTGTATCTTGTAGGGAGTTGTTTCCCCATGTAACTTGTAATCTTCAAGATGTTGAATAAAGATGCTTGTCTCTTATCCATCTTGCAATTGTTACTTGTATGATTCTCGACCGCCTTCGTGCAGCCTTTGTTGCAGTTTTGTTCTTCGCTTGTTTTTGAAGTGGTCATCTCGGGTTGTTTTCCTCGCATGACTTGTTGCGATTGTGCCTTTAGAGTTTTTTCTAGGCTTCCGGCTCTTATCTCTTGTAGATTCGTGCCGAGTTGATTGGAGTCATACTCTATGACATCAGTGTTGTTTCGTTTGATGATTCAGCTCGCCTTTCTGTAGACTTGGCTGTAGATAGTGTTGAAGTCTTGCTTCGAGTCATCAGGGTTGTTTTCCTGACTTGTCAGCTTGTCTTCTTGTAGACCCGCTGGAGATATCATAGGATCTTGTCCTTGTGCGCCTTTTGGGTTGTTTCTTCCTTTGGCGCTGGCCGGCTAGCCTGCTTCATAGGTCTTGTCGTAGTAGATTGAGTCTTGCTTCGATTGCTCGCAGTTCTTTTTTTCTGAAGGAATCAGCTTGCCTTTTCTGTAGACTTGGCTGTAGATAGTTGTAGAGGTCTGCTCTGTTTTGTCAGTGTCCATATCCTCTGACAAATGACTTCTGTCTTCCTTCTTAGACTTGTCATGATGATTGGAGGCTTGTTCTTGAATTCCAAAGTTGTTCTTTCTGGAGTATCAGCTTGTCTTTTCTGTAGATTAGCTGAAGGGTGATGGAGTCTTGCTCCTGGTCTTCAGGGTTGTTTCTTTTGAAGATCCAGCTCATCTTTTCTGTAGACTGGCTGGTGATGGTGGAGTCTTGCTCCTGGTCTTCAGAGTTGTTCTTCTGAAGTTTCAACTCGCCTTTTCTGTAGACTAGCTGATGATGGTGGAGTCTTGCTCCTGGTCTTCAGAGTTGTTCTTCTGAAGTTTCATCTTGCCTTTTCTGTAGACTGGCTTGATGATAGTGGAGTCTTGCTCCTGATCTTCAGAGTTGTTTCTTCCGAAGATTCAGCTCGTCCCTTTTGTGGACTTACTGATGGTGGTTGGGGCGTCCCCCATTTTGCCAGGGTTGTTTTCCTCTGGCATGTGACTTGTGTCTTCTTCTGAGACTTGTCACGATTGTTCGGAGGGTTTCTCCAGGCCATTTCGGTTTCTCCTTTTAGGCCCTCTAGCGTTGTCTTTTCTTAGACATGCTAGTGTAATTTGGTGGAGTCGTGCTCCAGAAAGAGTTATTCTAACTCTGGGTTGCCGCTTCTGGGCTAGGGCTCTCCCATGCTGTCCAGTGGACTATTCACATGACGTCCCTTGTAAGGTTCTCAGTCCGGGCCCATTTAAGTGCACTACGGACTGAAGGTCAAGATGGTTGGGTTCCTATTTCATAACACTGCAATCCACCTTGCCTGGTTTGGGCTGCTCTGCTTTCTGAGAGACTTGTGTGATACAATGGGTTTCTATTTCACAACACTACACCGCTTCACGCCCGATCTCGAAAGGTCGTCCGCCGTCATTGGACATAGTGGCACTTTCTGACCCTCGATGGCCTCTCTCGCGACCTAGACGGGCCGATCCCAACGTCCTCTTTTTCTCAAGAGTCGAAGTTCACAATCTTCCACTAGATTTAAGGTGTGGACGCTATTCCAGAGCTAGACGTGGCGTGGTTCCACCCTTGGAATTTGACCTCCGTTCGTGGTCTGGGTTGCCTTCTTTTGGTCGACTTCTTTCTTCGTGAAGCGCCACTTCGGGCTGTTTGTTCTTCTCCCCCCTTGGGAGACATGCAGCTTTTACTCTTGGCAACTTGTCTTGATTGAAGCGCTTGGTAGTCACAGTATTTGGTGACCTTTCCCTTATTGGTTGGTCCAGGGTTCTTCTCAGGCTTGGTCTTCTTCTTGTTGAAGTGTCAGAGAGTTGTTTTTGCGTTCTGCTTCTTCTCTGTTGCCTTGAGTTCCTCTGATTATGGATAGAACCTTCTGAGTTGGCTTATGTGCCAGGAGTTTCTGATTTCTTCTCCTTGCATGGACATCGCCTTCAGAGGTTCCTGGTCCTAGTACTCTTTTGACGATGTATGGTCCTTCCCATGGGCTTAGCAATTTGTGCTTGCCTTCCGTCTTTTGATTCCTCTTGAGTACTTGATCTCCTGGGTTGAGGTTTCTTGGACGTGTGCTCTTGTCATAATGCCTTCTTAGTCCTTGCAGATATCTTGCGTTCTGGAGGATTGCATTCGATCTGACTTCTTCCGCACAGTCGATTTCTAATCTTCTTGTCTGTTCTCCTTCTCCTTCTTCAAATTGCTCGATTCTTGGAGAGCTCCATATGAGGTCTGCCGGTAGAACGGCTTCTGATCCATAGGTTAGGAAGAAGGGTGAGTAGCCCGCTGCTCGCTGATTTGAGTTCTTAGGCCCTGACTTTTTGGAAGTTCTTCAATCCATAGGTTAGTCTTTTGAGTTCTTCATATAGTCTTGGCTTTAGTCCGGCAAGGATGCGTCCGTTTGCTCTTTCGACTTGTCCGTTAGCCCGAGGATGTGCCACGTAAGCATAGTCTATCCGTATGCCACAATCTTGCCCAATCTTCGAATTTCGCCAGAAATGGTGATCCGAGGTCGCTGATGATCCCGCTGGCATCCCGATCGTGCATGATCTCTCTGATGAACTCGACCGCCTTGGTGGAGCTGAAGGTGACCAATGGCTTGTATTCTATCCATTTGGTGAATTTGTCGATGGCGACGTTGATGTATTCGTATCCTCCTTTGGCTCTTTTAAGTGGTCCGACTTGATCCAAATTCCCCGCATTTAAAAAGGCCATGATGGTGGTATGCAGATTGTTGTGGGTCGGGCATGCGCTTGTCTTGCAAACATCTCGCATCCTTTGCATCTTCCGATGAGTTCTTCGTCTTTGAGTGTCGCTGGCCAAGTATCCGGCTCCTCAATGCTTTTCCCACGAGGGTTCTTGACGCCGCGTGGTTTCCACAAGATCCGCAGTGGATTTCTTGTAGGATGTCCTTTCCTTCTTCAGAGCTTATGCATTTGAGTAGTACTCCCGATGATGTCGCTTTCTTTGTAGAGCTTGTCTCCGATGAGCACGTAGTTCTTGCTTCTTCTCAAGATCCTTGTTGCTTCACTTTGTCATCTGGTAGCCTTGTTCTTGATGAAGTTAATGATGTCTTCGATCCAGTGAGTTGTTCTCAAGGACTGAGAGATTATCATTAATCCATTTAGGGCTGATTGCTCCATATTGTCTTCTTCTCGGGTTCCCTTGATGGATGGTTTCAAGAGCTCTTCGACGAATACTCCTCGTGGGACTTGTGCTCGTCGATTCGAGTTTGGCTAGCACGCACGCCACATTCGCATCCCCGAGCACATGCAGGATTTCTAGGCCTTGGAACTTCTTTTTTCGAGCTTATGTATTGCTGCGTAATAGAGGCCCATGTTGTCCTTTTGTGCAGTCCCAGTCCTTGTTGACTTGATTGATGACAACAAATGAGTCGCCGATACTTGTAGTCTCTTGATTCCCGTGAGTTCTGCTATCTTGAGGCCGTGGATGAGTGCTTCATATTCCGCCTCGTTGTTTGTAGCTTGCCACATGATTTGCAAAGACGCACTTGAGTTGTCTTCCTTCGAGATATGAATAAAATCCCGCCTCGCCCCCTAGCTTCAACGATCCATCAAGTACATGTTCCAATGCTTCTTGAAGTCGCCGGATATGGGTTGTTGGAGCTCGTCCATTCTTGCGATGAAACTGAAGTGCCCGGATTTGATTGCTCTTCTTGGGGTGAACTCTAGATTCAATGTTCGAAGTTCCCACCGCCCACTTTGATATTCGCCTGTTGAATCTCTCCTTTCCTCGTGATATCGCCTAATGGTGAGTCGGGCCACCACCGTAATCTTGTGGCTATCAAGTAGTGTCGAAGCTTCCTTGATGTGATAAGTATGGAATAGAGTAATTTTTGTACGTGAGGGTATCGAGCCTTGACTCGGATAGAACCTCGCTCACGTAGTAAACCGGCCTCCGAACTTTGCCGAGTTGTCCTGCTCTTCTCTCCACGATGATTGCCGAACTCGACCACTCGTATTTGTCGCCGCTATGTAGAGCAGAGTTCTTCTTGATCCTTTAGAGGAGTTAGGACTAGAGCTGTTGTAAGGTATTGTTTGAGTTCTTCAAACGCCTTGTCCGCATCATCCGTCCATTTGAATTCTCCTCTGGTCTTGATGAGTTTGAAGAATGGTAGCCCTTTCTATCCGAGTTTGGATATGAATCTGTTGAGTGCTGCCATGCATCCTGTGAGCTTCTGGACGTCCTTGATGCTTCGGGGTTGTGTCATCTCAATGATTGCTTTGATTTGCTTGGTGCTGGCTTCAATGCCTCTCATGTGACCAAGAAACCCAGTAGCTGCCCCGATGGTACTCCGAAGACGCATTTGGTTGGATTGAGCGTCCATTTCCACTTGTTGAGGTTTTGAAAGTCTCTTCCAGATCTTGAATCAGAGTTTCTGGTTCTCTTGTTTTCACCACTACGCCGCTTCACGTATGCTTCGGCATTTTTGCCAACCGCTTCTCCTAAACAAGTCTCAGACGCTCCTTTGATACGTTGTTGCTCGCATTTTTCAATCCGAAGGGCATTGTTTTGTAGCAAGAGGGCACCGAAGGGGGTGATAAAAGGGTTTTTCTCTCGATCTTCTTTCTTCGCGATCCGGGTGGTATCCTCGAGTAACAATCCAAGAATGATAATAGAGCTGATCCCCGCTGTGGAGTCCACTATTTGGTCGATCCTGGTAGCTCGAAGGGATCTTTTTGGGCAGTGTTTGTTCAGTTCTGTAGTCCACACACATTCGCCAATCTAAGGTGTTCTTCTTCCCGACCAAAACTGGTTGGCTAGCCACCGTGATGTAGGATTTCTCTGATGAATCTCGGCCGCGAGTAGTTTCGCACAATCTCCTCTTGATAGCTTTTATTTTCTGGTGAGAACCTCCTTAGTCTTTGCTTGATGGGTTTGGATCCCATATTGATGTCGATTCTCGGTTTCAGCCAGCCTCCTTTGGGACACCGGCATGTCCGCCGGCTTTCCAGCGAATATTTCTTTGTGCTGCCTTTGGAAGCCGGTGTGAGCGTGAGTTCCTATTTTGAGATAGATGGGCGCTGATGATCGCCGTCTTGGATGGATCGCCCGTCTGTAGGTCGATGTGCTTGACGTCGGCTTCTTCCGGTGGGATCAGATTGCTTGCTTCTTGGCTGGTATCTCGAGTTCTTCTGATTTGTCTCCTCCGCCATTTGGTTGAGTTCCTTTTCTCCAAGACCTCTCCCGCCTTGTTTGCAATTTCCACGGCTTGTACGTCACACTCGAAAGCCTTTTGAGGTCCCTTTGATGGAGAGAATCCCAAAATGGTGCCGGCATCTTTAGTAGAAGATACGGGTAGTGTGGAATAGCCATGAATTTTGCGATAGCGTGTCTTCCCATGATGGCGTGATATGGTGACTCGAGATCCGCCACTTTGAACTTGATGTACTCTGTCCGGTAATTGGTTGGAGATCCAAATGTGACTGGTAAGGTGACTTGTCCAACTGGTATAGCTGCTTGTCCGTACTATCCCCGTAGAAAGGAGTGTTGAAGGAGCAATTAACCCGAGAGGTCTAGTCCCATCTTGTCCAAAGGTTTCGAGAATATGATGTTCAGCCCTCGCTCCTCCATCGATCAATACCTTGGTGACGGTTACTCCAGCTCTTGTAGGTTCCAGTACCAAAGGATACAGCCCAAATAAGCCCACACTCATCCATTGATCTTCCCCGTGAATTGAATCGGGTATTGGGACCAATTGAGGTACCGTGGGTGTTGCGGGTTCTCGCTGCCATGATTGATCGGAGTGCTAGCTTATCTTGTCTCTTGCTCTTTGATCCGGGTACTCCAGAGAATATGACGCTCAAGGATCTTGTTGCTTTCCTCGAAATCCCCCGCCTTTTGGCTCTTCGCCGGCTTCTTCTCTGCTTTCTTGATTGTTCCCTTTGAGCAGAAGTTGTTTCCTCCCTTGTACTTTTCCCCGAACGTGGAACAGCTTTTCGAGCGTGTGCTGAGCCTGGGTGATAGATGCAAGATAGGTCTTCTAGCTTGATATTGCTTCGCTCCTGCCGCCGTTGTTGTTGTTGTTGAACCTTTGTTTGTAGGGTTTCTTTTGACTTCTCCGCCATTGCGACAAAGTTGTCCGGGTCCTCGCTTCTTTGTCAATAAGAGGGTTGTTCTCGCTCTTTCTTCGCCTTCGAAGTTCTTTTCTTTCCTCGAAAGCGATCTCGGTTCTTTCTTCGGCTCCGATTGTCTTCTCAACAAAGAAGTTTGAACCGCTTCGCTTGTCCTTGGGTTGTCTTTGTAGAAATCCGAGAACCGCCATCTTGAGAAAATTCCATTGCCGGCTGCGCCTATCACCTCTTTTCGGGTGATAACAAAGAATCTCTCAAGGATTCTCCCCGCTCTCGCTTGAGGCTTTTCAGCTCAGCCCGAGTAATAGGATGGGTGATGATTCTGCGCGGTTGCCGCTGCATGCTTTCTCGCAAGTCTTCCTAGTATCGGATTGAGCCCCTCTTCGATCTTGTCGAACCATTGGAGTGGTAGAGCCTCTAGAGCCATGGGAAAGAAAACGGCTTTTGCGTCCATCATCTCCTCCGCATACCAATGGATTGTGAGTAGACTCTGAGCCATTGTCTTGGCTCTGTTTTCCCATCGTATTTCGAGTGGTTTGAAGGTTTGAACTTTGGGGGTAGTTTTACCTCTTGCAATCTTTCCGCGAAGCAAGGAAATCTGGCCGTAGCTCCCTCGCCGTTGTTTCTTCAAGTCCTCCCGAGGTTCTTCCTCCTCTTGGATGAGTTCCGTAGGCCGATATGTTGACTCGCGACTTCTTCTCGCCGGCTTGGTCTTGAGCGGGCTTTCGGGGGGTCTGTACTGCCCACCATCCTCTCCGGGTGGCCTGAGTTGTTGGAACCTTTTCGCCCTTCCCCAAATCTCGAAGACGTTGGACCCGACTTCTCGTGCATGAGAGCTGTTCGCCTTTGACCGTGACGTTCTGGGATCTCTTTCACGGGTAGCCTTCTGCAAGGCCTCCTTGATGAGCCTCTCCTCGTTATTTAGATCTGTAGCAGTCCTCAGTGGTCAATCAACCCTTGTAGCCTTTCCTCGGTTGTTCGTTGATCGCCTTCACGCCTTGCTGATCGCCTTCAGCTTCTTTAGATTTTAGCCTCTCGTACGTGTAGATCGGCTTGATATTTGTTCATGGCTTGTAGGCGTATGTTTGCCCCGATTCGCCCTCCCTTTAGCTTGTTCCTCTTCAAACTTTCTTGACATTGGTGTTCTCCTTCGTCTTCAAGGGTTCTTTCGTCCGCCGAGATATTTGATAAACCTTCATCGCGGACCCGATGTCGTGGGCATCCGTCGGCTTGCTGGGCGCGAGCCGCTGCCACCATAAAGATTTCCTTGGCGGACGAGCCTTGGGCCGCCACTCCTTCCGTCTAGGGTAGAATTTGCGATGCCGGTCTTTTCCTCGATCACCGCCGTTGCCCGATGATTGGCCCGTCGAGGGTTCTTGGCCGCTGGATGATGCATTCCTCCGGGGTTCTTGTCAAGATGAGCCCTCTTTTGTGCGCCTCCAAAGGAATTTTCAACCTTCTCTTCGTAGTTGTCTTGGCGCTCCTTGAATACGCGAACGCCGAGTTGCGTAATCCTCGTAGGAAACTAAAGGTAATCTGACCGGTGTCTAGGGTTATATCCGAATCCGCCTTCTTTTTCCCCGAGTCGAGGTAGCTTTGATCGAAAAAGTTTCCAAGTTGGAGTAATTTCCTTATCCGAGTCGAGTAGGAGTTGTGCTTCGAGCCGCTCTTGAGTCCGTACTGAGCCCCCGTTGTCCACCTTCCCGAGCCGGTTTAGTTTGGGCCTTCCGGCGGGTTTCGAGCAAGCTTCAACTCGCTTCTCCGTCTTCGAGGCGGCTTCGTAAGCTCGCTTGCTGGAGCTTCGGGTGAGTTCCTGCTCTTCGATCTTGGGTTCCTCGATGGTGTAGCTTCGAGCCTTGCCGTCGTCGACTTCGCAAGCCCATGTTCAAGATGATCGCCTTCCTCACCGGTGAACTCATGATGTCGTGGTCCGCCGGACTCGCGTGCTGAAATTCGACGAGAGCCCCTACCGGGCGCCGCCACCGCCGATGTTTTACGATCGAGAGCCCGCCGCCACGGGTGAACCGGGTAGCTTTGTTCGGGCCTCGATGAACCCGGCCCGGCGGTTTGTTGCGCAAATGACATTGAGAGCGGGTTTTTATACTGAGTTCGGGCCCTCGATCGAGGATCGAGTAAAGACCTTTACGCCCGTCGGGCGTGAGCCTGTTTTTGATTGATGGGGTTAGCCGAGAATCGGCTATGAAGCTTACAGCACTTGGTCGCGGGCCAAGCTTGTGTTCTATGCGCTCGCGTTCTCTCTACGAGGTGTTCCTTGGCCGCCTAGCTTTTATAGTCTAAGGAGCCAAGGAACTCGCTACGATCCTAGTCGGATACGTAGAGGGTTGTCCGTAGAGGAACCGAACACCCGAACTCTAAACAAGGTAACGTGACTAGCGTTCTATCCTACTTACAACAAAGTCACCGTAGCTATGCTTCCATTGCCTTCGGGAGTTGTTTGTGGTCGCAGTTGTGATAGAACCCCGCGAACAACTCAAGAGAGTTCTTTTGTGATCCCGTATCCACAAGAAGCGCATCTAAAAGTACGGAAGGAAGCTCGCACCAACACGGGGCGGTCCAAACCTCCTGCAAGGCGGGCAGACGCATCCTCGCCGCACCGGGCGGCAGATGACCTCCGAACCTCCGACGACGGAACGATCAAGGGCGCGACCCTCGGCGAAGGCCGGGGCGTAACGACGTCCGTGCCCCTCGTGAGGAACACTCGACGCTGCAACAAGACGGACGCCATAATCCCTCCGAGCTTGACTTCGCCATGGCAAGGTACGGCAACACCGCCGGAAAGCCGGCACTGACCAAATACCGCCCGCACCCTCCAAGTCTTCATCCTCGGTGTGGGGATAAACCCCTATCCCCTCACGGGTCACTTTGGGTTACGCCTGGGCCGGCCCAGACGGCGGATTAAAGCCCTTGGCGATAGAAGACCGAGATTATCGAAGATTACGCCTAAACTTGGTCGCCAAGATAGTTCCCTAGTATAGTTCAATCGTAATCACTATACACTTTCCTATTGTAATCGATCAAAGATAGCTCTTGTCGGGACAGATCCGACCGTAACCCCCGCTCCCTGACTATATAAGGAGAGCAGGATCCCCCCGAGGGACAGATAATTCTCAATCAATCAATACAACTAAGCAGACGTAGGTTTTACGCCATCAAGGCGGCCGAACCCGGTAAAACCCGTGTTTTTTGTCCTTCGCCGCTTTCGCTTAACATCTTGTTAGCCGTCTCCGCGCATCCCTAACCACTCAATCTACTAGCCGGGCATACCCCGCTGACTATCGCCGGTAAACCGACAACGGTTGGCGCCGGCCGGGGTGTGCACGAAGACGCCATGGCTAACAAGATGGTGATCTTCCCTCGACTCCATGGCGGTCGACCCGATGGAGGACATCCACCGACGCCGTCGAATAACGGCGCCATGCTCGGCGTCGACAACCCCGCGCCGGCCAGATCCACCCGCTACGGCGCTTCGCAAGACCGGCACCGACTCCAACCCAGGAGCCGGGGCCGCTGACCTCCGATCAGCTCACTCATCCGCTCGCGGCGCACACACACGGCGCTCATCCACAACGCCGACAATCTACTCGGGCGACTTCGACAAGATCAAGATTGGTACGAGTGAGTCTACTCCTTTGGTCGATTCGCCACGCCGCCGCCAACAGAACAACGCCGACCACGACACGGGCTGCCCGACGCTCCTTCGGGGAGAAACAGACCGGCGAGGGCCGCCTTCCCCTCGCCAAGGTCCGGTCGCCACCGTACTCCCGAGGGGTGGGTCGCCCACTTCTCGCCGTCCCGCAGGTCGACAGCGCCCGGGCTCGACCGGCCGGAAGACCGCCCCGACCCTACGACTTCATTGACGCCCCCAACATACCGCGCGAGGGCGCCTCTCGTCAACAACACGCGACCACATCTCGCATGGCTAGGCTCTCTCCCGATCCCGAGGGCGCCAAGGAGGAGGAAGAAGGCACCGAACTCCATGATGGCCTTACCGCCTCTCGACTTCGTCCGACGCCACTACCATCGTGCTCCAGATCCGATGGAGCTCGAGATCGGGCTACGACTACCCGCTGCTCGACCAGGGTACCGCTCCCCGGAGACTCGCGACGGGGATCTTCGTCCGAAGATCTCGCACCCTCGAGGGGGAAACCGAAGAACCCGCTTGCTCGGGAGGACGCAACGCCGATCGAGCGCCGCCGGCAAGCCGGAGCAGACGCGTCGTCGCCAGCTCACCAGCCGGTGCTACCCGGGCTTCCTGCTAGCCCGGGACTCTCCCGAATCCGCAGCCTTCAATTCGACGAGGTGGCAGAATCCCTGGTTCACAAGACGCCGTAACGTAACATCGCCACGGCAGCGCTCTTCTCTCGCGGGCGCGTAACGCCACAATAGAAGACGCCCGGGGATATATCTACGCCACCCACGCCCAGCTTAATCCCGCCCCGAGCTCATCTCGCGCCTTCGGCCGGCCGCCTCACGGCCGTCTCGGGCGGCGGCCATCGCTGCAGGAGTCGCAACACCTAGGGCGAGGGAGGAGGCATCCTCAATGCCAAGGGGGCAAACCCGTCCCAGCCGACACGACGGAGGCACCCTCAGGCAAGATGCACAGCGGCGGGCAAAACGCAGCCAAGACGGCCGCCAGCAGACAGGGGTAGTGCGCGGTGCTCCGGCCGGTGGCGCGGGTGGGCAACCACCCCGCCCCGCCCAGATCGAAACCAAATGGCCCCCCGACCTCCGTGAGCAAATTGAGCTCGCCCGAGATGCCCGCTATCAAGATCACCGCCAGCCAAGAAGTTCGCTAAGACGCCGAGATCCAGCCGACGTGAAGAGTACAACATGTCAGACGGAACCCGACCGAACTCACAATCACTACGATCCGGCCCTACCACCCAGATCTCCGCAGGTCCGTGGCCTCTAGGTTTCAAAGGCACCAACGCCTTCTCAGTACACCGCGACCAAGATCCCGAGGCCCGGGTCATGATCTACGAAATTGCGATCGTCGGCCGAGGCGGAAGACGCCATGGCAAACTACTTCCCGATCAGCCGACCAGCGGCCAACCGCCGGGCTCCTCGGCCCTCCCCGGCGGGGAGGCTACGCACGTGGCAAGATGTCAAAGATATCTTCATCAGCACCTACAAGTCCACGTGCAAGCAATCCGCACAGTACGACTGAGCGGTTGCGCCCGGCCGCAACGAGCCGCTCCGGAGTACATCCGCCGCTTCCCGAGGTGCGCCCGACGATCCCGGATATCACCGACGAGGAGTGCGTCGGCGCATTCACCAAGGGTCTCATCTCCACGGTAACGCCGCAGCCCAAGAGCTACGGAAAAAGCTCCACAGTCCAAGATCACCACCATGTCCAAGCCGCCGGACGTGGCGAGGTTCGCCCAGGCAGATGAGGCCGAATACGCCTTCCACAAAGATTACGGCTACTCGCCCCGCCGAGAGTATTCCCCCGCCGCGAGGCTCCTCGTGATGATAAATGGCGCCGACGAAGCGCCATGATAACCGCCGCCTTGACGACTCGCGACGCCGGCCGGGCCGGAGGAGGGTCGCGCAAACTATCGCGAGCGCCGCCGTGATCGGAACCATCGGGAGGTGGTGTCAACAATGTCAAGACCGGGTGGCAAGAAGAAGGCGCTCAACCGGGCGAGATCCGATCCAAAAGCTTTACACGGCAAGTGCCCCCCGACACCCGGACTTGAACCATAGTTCGGCAGAGTGTCGGCACTTCAATGCCGAGTATGAGAGCGAACGCAAAGCTCAAGATCGCCGACGAGCAGCCGAGGAAGCACCCAAAGTTGCCCGCAACAACCGTGAAGAAGAGCCGACGAGGACGCCGATCCTAGGCACCGCTATCGCGCCGAAGACGCCGGCTGCTCACACGATCTTAGGCGACACTACGGCCAGAGGTGGGGCGGATCGCAAGATCTCCGCCCCGTAATGTCCCGACCGCCAAAGACTTCAGCCCAGGGGGTCACGGACCTGATATGGCCTACCTTCTCCGAGCGGGTCATAACCTTCGCCGCCGCGACGACTAGTGGTGTAACAACCCGCACCCGGCGATTCCCCCGGTCCTCGACACCGTGATCGGCGCCCCGCTCGAGAAGGTCCTCATCGACAGAGGGAGCGCCTCGAACATGCCGCTCCGAGCTCGATGAAAGCCCCGACATCACTGGCGACGACCTCAAGCCATACGAGCACCCGCTTCGGGGGATCCTCCCCTGAGAGTCGCCAACCCCTCTCCAAGCAGTGACACTTCGGTGCGCTCGGGCGACGCTAAGCACCATCGCATCCAAGACATGAATTTCGCTTGCCGCCGACTTCGAAGTCATCGTACCATGCCATCATCGGACGGCCGGATTGACCAAGCTCATGGCGGTCCCGCACTACGGCTACCTCATCCTCAAGATCCCCACGGAGAAGGGGGGTCCTCACATGCAAAATGCCAATGTACATATGGCCTATGTCCGGGAGAGAAGGAGGGCCTCGACAAGCGGGAGTTCATCCTCCGCCGGTCCCAAGCAAGAGGAGGTGATCAAGAACGCAAAGAAGATGAACCCCTCGACCTCGAGATACCCGAGGAAGAGCGACGAAGAAGACCACCAAGCCATCGGATACCACGCATATCCACCGGGTGGAAGGAGACCCGCCCAAGACGACGAAGATAGGCGTGAATCTTGACCCAAAATAGGAAGACACGCCGTCCGGCTCCCCGAGGGATAACGTGAGCATTTTTGCGTGAAACCCGCCGATATGCCCGGAGTACCTCGGAGCCGGATTGAGCACCGCCACGCAGTCAAGCCGACGGCCAAGCCGTGCGCCGTAAAAATACGCCGCTTTAATAAAGAAAAATCCGGCCGCCATTAAAGCGTAAGTAACTAGATTGCTAGTCAATGGGCGGCTTTATTCGTGAAGTGTATCATCCCGACCGGGTAGCTAATCCGGTCCTTGTAAGAAAGAAGAATAATGAATGGAGGATGTGCGTTGATTACACCGATCTCAATAGGGCTTGCCCTAAAGACCCCTTCTGCCTCCCGCAAGATCGATCAAAGTTGTCGACTCCACCGCAGTTGCGAGCTCCTTAGCTTCCTCGGATTGCTATTCGGCTATCATCAAATTGCCCCCGCGCAAATCGAAGACCAGAGAAGACTTCCTTCATCACTCCATTTGGCGCCACGCTATACTACCATGTCGTTTCGGGCCGAAGAACGCCGGGCCACCTACCAAATGGCTATACAGGTCGCTGCTTAGGGAACCTTATCCCCGACCTCGCCAAAGCTTATGTCGACGACGCCGTGGTGAAAACCCGCAGGGCTCTCTCCCCGTCGACGATCTTGCAAGGGTCTTCGCCAAGCTTAACGAGTACCAATGGAAACTCAATCCGGAAAGTGTGTTTTTGGCGCCCCTCCCAGAACTTACTCGAACATTGTTAGTAGGCATGGCATCGAGCCAAACCTGCAGAGAAAATCAGCGCCATCATGCGATGAAGCCGCCCAAAACGCCGAGATGTCCGTGGTTGATCGGATGCATGGCAGCCCCGAGCCGCTTTGCCGCACGGCCGGGCGAGAAGGGACCGCCGTTTCTTCAAACTCCTTCGCGTTAGGAGAAGCTTTCAGTGGGACCAATGAGGCTCAAGAGCATTCAACGGCTTCAAGAAGTTTCTCACCACACCTCCAAGATTGGTGGCCCCGAACGACACGGAGACCATACCGCTTCTACATCGCAAATGACCAATCGGGTGGTTAGTACCGCTTTGGTTGTCGAGCGCGCTGAAGAAGGGCATGTATACCCCATCCAACGGCGGTCTATTTCGTCGCTGAGGTCCCGAACGACTCCAAGCAAAGGTACCGCATATACAAAAATTGCTCTATGGGATCCTCATCACGCCTCGCAAGCCGCGTCTACTTCGACCTTCACCCGATCACCATGGTGTCGGACTACCCATTGGGCGATGTCCCGCGAAATAAAGATGCCAATGGTCGATATGCAAGTGGGCGATCGAGCTCATCCTGTTCACCATTGAATACAAGAATAGGAGTACCATCAAGTCGCAAGCATTGGCAGATTTCGCTTATGAGTGGACGGATCCGAGACTCCCCTCGAAGACACCCAATGCGAACGCTGGACAATGTACTTTGACGGTTCACTAAACATCGATGGTCCCGAGGCTCGCGCCTACATCATATCGCCTCCGATCCACTTCCCTATCCAACAACACCGCTGAGTATGAGGCTGCCCTTCACGCCCCTTCAGATTGCTATCCAAATTTTGGGATTCGCCGACCGCAAGTATTTGGTGACTCGGCATTGGTAATCAAGCAAGTCAATAAAGATTGGGATTGCAAGAGTGAGAAGATGGATGCATATGTGGCGCCATAAGACAGCTTGGAAGGCAAATTCTACCTGGCCGCCTTGATCACGTGGTTCGGGACTACAACCAAGCCGCCGATGAACTTTCCAAGCTCTATTTCTCGGCAAAGATACCACCGGGCGCCTTCGTCGAAGATCTTTGGAAACCAACCATCGCGATCCCGTGTCTCGGCCCTCCACTCGAGACACCGAGCACATCGCCGCCACCCTATCCAATACCGTTGATGAAGATTGGCGAGTCCCAATAATCAAATATCTGCAGGAGGCTCTCGTGCGTAAGATAGGACGGAACAAGAGCGACTCATCAAAGCGGGTAAGAATTATGTCCTAGTCGACGGTTTCCTTATGCGAAGAGTATCGGAGACCGGGTCCTCGCAGGCGCATCTCCGGCGTATGGTATAAAGTTGCTCGACGAAAATCCATGGTGGGATCCGTGGGAATCATGCGGCTTCTCGAACCCTAGCCCGAAAGGCGCCCGGCAGGATTCTACCGGGCCGACGGCGCTTGCCGATGTAGAACACCCGGTACGGCATTGTGAGAAGTGTCAATTCTTCGCGAAGCGGTGACGCATGTGCCAAAGACATGAGCTCCGCACTATACCGGCAAAGATGGCCTTTCTCGTGGCCGGGGACTTGACGCTATTGGGCCTTTCAAAGCAGCCCCGTGGTTTCAAGTGGATATTCGTTATGGTCGACAAGTTCTCCAAGTGGATCGAATATCTCCCTCCGGGTCGACGCCAACCAATACAAAAGCCGTCGAGATGTTGGATGAGGTGGTCCATCGCTTCGCATCCCCAACTCCATCATTACCGATCCAAAAAGACATTTACTTACGGGCAAATATTTTGGGATTATTGCGAAGACAAAGGCATCCGGTGAAATATGTGTCCTGTCGCCCATCCTCTCGCTAATCCAAAGGCGAGCGAGCCAATCCATGATATTAGAAGCATTGCGGAAGCGACTCTTCCCGCCGATGGGAAATATCCCGGCCGATGGCTTAAAGAGCTACCGCCGTCGTCCGGGGACTACGTACCCAACCCACCGTAGTACGTGTGTGTATCCCCATACTTCATGGTGTTTGGTTCAAGCAGCCCTCCCTACCGACATCGCCGCTCTCCTCGTGTCGAGAATTATAATGAAGACACTTCGGATGCCACTCGAGAAGATGAGCTTGTCGCGCTAGAGGAAACCCGCCGCAATGCCGCACGCTGAAAGCTAAATACCTTGAGGGCGTTCAAGATATTACAATCGCAATGTACGTGGAAGAGCCTTTTATGTTGGCGACTGGTCCTTCAAGGAAGCGTAAGAGCGCATACAAGCCGATCTCATTGGGAAGGCCCTTTCAAAGTTAAAGAGGTTACCCGCCAGAGCATACCGGTTGATGACCATGGAAGATGTCGACGTCCCCAACTCCCGAACATTGAGCACCTCGCGACGATTTTTCCCCGTAATCTCGGGGACTCAGAAGCCGCCTTGTATCGCTTTCTTACTTTCTACCGTCGCATATTAATAAAGTTTATTGGAGTATGTTGACATGGTTATATTTTCTTTCTACCGACATAGTAATTTATTTCCATGCTCGACTACACTCATAAGTCACTAGACCCCCTAGAACCGTTTTTTGTACTTGGTTGTTTCAAGCAAAGATGCGTGATCGGTGTACTCCCCGCATAGACCGACGATTGGCGCGATGACTCCTACCGTAGTCGAACAGCCCAATAGCTTGCTTGAGCATCGCGTCTCCTTTGCCGCGCTATACCGGCGGTAAAGGCTAGGACCGGCGTCTACCATAAGTGACCCCCTCGCGTTCTGGCCTACACTTCATCGCCTACCATAATCGTATGCATGCTAAAATGATTGTGAGATAAAAACAAAGTATTAAGCTAATTATGCCACCCACATCCGGCGTGGGCTCTGGCTAAATTCCCAAGTGTTTTTTACTATTTTTTTCACTAACTGCTTTCTTGCTACGGCCAAAAGAAGCAAAGTATCATGCCCGGGGCAATCTCACCCAGACTTTACCTTTCAAACGGCTCACAAGAGTGGATTCATCTCATCGCCAAGTGTTGTCGCCGCCTCGCCGCCAGCCTCGGCAGTTTAGCGCACCAGCCTCCGTTGTCCCGAGTCGCGTAGCCTAGGCGACGCGCGCCAAACCGCACTCGGGATGATGGGAGCGCCACCGCCCAGCATGTCGAGCCGTGTCGCGAGTAGCCCGGCGGGTGAACTCCATGAAGTTTGCCTAGGCCGCCGCACCGCTTTGCTCCATGTTCCGGGCGCGCTTGGCGGCGCCCTCCGGATTGGCCCCCGCCAACCGCTGTAGCCATGGATGGCGCCGAGGACTAGCCCGACACCTTGCAGAGACTTTGTGTGCGATTCCTCCATAGAGATATCCAGCCTCCGACGCGAATCCGATAACCGGAGGTCGCACGCGCCGCCGCCAAAAAATATACGGTAAGCACAAATCATTCACATAGTTTTTGAGTGTATTATTCTACGGCATAAGGGTATACCGTCACGACGGCGGTGGTATTCCTCGGAGCTCCTCGCGCAGCCTCACCCGCCGCTTGGTTCGCCATCACCAAATACCATCGCAGGTCTCAATGGACGCTTCATGCTCTACAAGGTATCATAAAACCGCCATTTTAATCATTTTTATTACTAACCGTTCTTGCAAAGATGTCTTCAGATCGACTATTCAAGCAATCATTGCACATACCAAGTATTTGGGTTTGGGCCTCATGGCGTGCCCGCGCTCCCAGGGCGATGAGTTCCACGCGCTCCTCCTCCAGCGCGCTTGGGGTCGGCGGTAGTCAGGCGCCGTCCCTCTTCACGGGCCTTACCCTCCCGCAACCCGGGCGGCCTCGCGATCCGCACGGTTCGCTCAACTTCAAGACTTCACGACGCGGCGCCGCCGCCCTCTCCTCCCCGGCGTGGGCCGGGCGTCGCCGTTGCCGCCAACAAAGTCTCCCTTCGATCACAGCACCGCCGCTCTCTCAAAGAAGATGGTCGCGCTCACGGGAGAGCTCATCCCACGCCCGCCTGGCCTCAAACAGGGCGCCCCTGCACCGCCCAAGCTTTTCGCACCAATTGGCGCGCATTTCCTCGTTACGGATATGCTACACAACAACATGCAATCACAGGATGTCCATGGCAAGATCACAAAGCAAAACAAGGTGGTCGAAAGTACCTTACGCCGCAGCGGCCGGCTCCCTCTTCTACTTGGCGGGCTATCGCGGGTTGGCTCGTCCCTCCTTCAACCTTGGGCCGCCTTGCTCCACTTTTGGGGTTCCTGAGCTTCGGCGGCCCTCGCACCATCCCTCCGCCTCCATCTCTTGGTCCTCACCCAAGATCCGGATGTCGTCCGCAGGGGGATTCAGGGCGTATGACCACGGGAGCGGCCCTCGGCCCGGTGCCACCTGCTCGGGGGCCGTCGACCGGCTCTGGTGCACCCGTGCCCCGCCATCTCTTGCGGCTCCTCCGGCGCCTGGAGCATCTTGGACCGCCACGCCCCGCTCTGGGACTCCCGAGGCTCGCGCCCGGTGCGCCGCCTCGTCTTGCCGTGGGGCGCTGCAGAACCGGCATTCGTGCACAGCTCGACGACGGGCCCCCCGCACCAAGAACATGATTCACACATACATACACAATCGACGGTATTAGCGATCACGCACCTACCGGTAAGTGTACTTACACATTGGCAAAGCGCAGACCACGGAGGCAACCTCCGGAGCTACCACCACCGCGGCCTCCTCCACTCCATGGCGCCGACACGCCACCGTGTGGTTCGGCTGGTGCCCTTGGTAGATCAACTCGAACGATCGGTGTTCTATCTCCCACAAAGTTGCCGCGCCTCAAAGACGTGATGATCGGTCGATGTATCCTTACTGGGACCGGATAACACTTTCAAGGATACTTACAAAGGCGCTGACTCAACAAAGGCTTGGAGTTCTTCATCGGCAAGAAAATCATCATCATACGTAGCTGTGTCACGACGGGCGGCCGGTCCCGCTGGTCACCTCTGCGGACGACCTCCGGTTCCGACAGCTCTCCAGAGGACGCTTTGCCGCGAGCCCGAGCACTCCCCCCGCGCTTACCCCCAGCGCCCGGCGCCGCCGGTGCGGGGGCACGGGACGGTGGCGTTCCACCGAGCGCGGGCGCGAACGACGACAAACTCCTGTGACAAAGGCTAAAACTGGCCGCGTGTCATCCCATGGATCTCGCAACAATCATCGACGATAAAGACAAGTTGCAATCTATAGCGATTGCACAACAACACAATTTGGACTACACTCACCAGCGGTGGCGGGTTCCCTGGCCGCAGAAGGTGGGCACCGCGGCGCGATCGTGGCGGTACCGGCCGTCAGCCGAGAATCTTCGATACCCGCCTCCCGGACCTCCTGGCCGACGGCAGGAACTCCGCCGACTTCGCGGTGGGATCATTTAGCCCGTGTATCAAACCCGGGATGATCCCTCCGCTTGAGTGGCTGGATCCGCGCCCCATGAACACGTGAGCAAGGTCGATGCCGGCCCACATGCAGGTCATTCATCATCGCCAGCAGCCTCCTCACATGCGGCATGTCCTACGGCGGCGGGCTCTTCATTCCAAATTTGCCCGCCTCACCGACACGGGTGGGATCGGCCGCATTGGCACCTCCGATCGCGGGGTAGTAAAACCACCGCGTATACCAACGAGGCACATTCGTTGGCAGCGGTGTCGACGAAAACCGGGCTTGCTCGGGTTGCCCCGAGTTTCACAAACACGCCACCGGCTACCCGTGATCCCCAAGCCCCTTCATCCCAACATAGAAGAAGTACTTCCACAAGCTAAGGTTGGGGAGAATGCCGAGGCAACACTCACAAAGCGTGATGAAGACGGCGATGTCGAGGATGACGCTCGGTGGCAGCAAAGCGTAGCCGAGGGGGCCGGAGCACCAGGAGCTCCAAAAGGAACGGGTGCGCCCGGCATCCCGACCCGCGCCGGCGGCTCTCGAAGACCACCACTTCATCCGCTCGCGGTGACGGCACGGCCCGCTTCCGCACCCTCCAACCGGGCGATAACCCTCTCCGCGTAACGCTGGCATCCACCAGCCCCTCACCACCGCCTCGGTGGACGAAGAGCCCGCCATTCCCTATCCATCGATTACGGGATCCGCCGCCACGAAGCGGCACAGGCCTCCGCAAGGCCCCCAGCGGGCGGCCGCGCCTCCGCATCCGGATCCGAAGAACTCCGCCGCGCCCCCGGCGGCGCCCGCACCACGGCCCCTGGCGACCGCGAGCATGGCGGTCCATCCCACCTCAAGCGATTCTACACTCCAAGAAAATGAACAGTATTGGCAACCAAATCGAACCAAATCGCGGCCCAAATCGATTGCATCGGGGCTAAGTAACGGCGCATTGACAGATCCACAAGGTACTTACCTCTTGCAATCGGTGGAGGCGCGCCGGTGAAGAGGCGTAAGCGCCGGGCGCAGCCGCAAACCCCAGCCGGTGCTCACTGTAGTAGGAGGAAGACGAAGGACTCGAGAAGAGGAAGAGGCGACCAAAGCGGATGCGACGAGGGGCGCGGATGCTGATATTTATAGTCCCGACCGCCCCTAGGGTTGATGCATGGGCAACCGCGGCGTCGCCGGGCCCCGCGCCCTCATTTCCCGGTTGAGTGCGCGCGGCAGCGGCGACGCCGGGCTGCCATCATTACCCTTTCCAGAGCGCGTTGTCATTGCCACACATCCTATCTCCTCGATTCTCACGCCGGTCCTGCTTCCCCTACATGATCCGGGATATTAATTGACCGTATATCTTGCCGCCTACCGAACCGAGCGGCCCTATCGCCTTGACGGCTTTTTGAAGCACGAGTTATCCGCATCTCCTATCACGGCCCGGATATTCTTTGGGTTGGCACCGCTCGCCTCGATCCATGCATGGTGCATGAGCACCCCACGCTCGCGTATATACCGCTCGGGGACTCCGAGCGCACGCCCCACATTGAGTATGGTAAATGCGCCAGCTTAGGTTTCCGACACTCCTGGAGACTATTTGCTCGTATTTTTTTTTTTTTGACCCTAGCAAGACGTGATTATTCACCTACTACTAGGCTCTGGGGATTAAGTGGGCACACTTCACCTATGGTGAATCGTGCTCAATTCTTTGGTACTTACATTTTTACAGTGTTTATCCACTACACGTAAGCACACTTCGCCGTAAAGAAAAAGATTTTTTTCATTGAGCACCCAACATCCAGCAAAGCGGACTCGTCAAGACTAGACCGGGTTGGAAGCAAAGGAAAGAAGCTACAGAAAACAAGTGGTGGGTCGAGAGCCGTCCCAAAGCTAGTCGGCTCAACTAGTCCGGTCGACACCGTATGAAGACCGGTCGACAACACCTCCCGATGATCGAAGCGTCAAGACTCTTTCACCGCAGCATACAGCGTGCTCCTGGGACTAGCCGTGGGGGGATAAACCCCTATCCCCTCACGGGTCACTTTGGGTTAGGCTCTCTCGGCCGCCCAGACGGCGGATTAAAGCCCTTGGCGATAGAAGACCGAGATTATCGGAGATTACGGCCTAAACTTGGTCGTTAAGATAGTTCCCTAGTATAGTTCAATCGTAATCACTATACACTTTCCTATTGTAACCGATCAGATAGCTCTTGTCGGGACAGATCCGACCTGAACCCCGCTCCCCCGACTATATAAGGAGAGCAGGGATCCCCCCCGAGGGACAGATAATTCTCAATCAATCAATACAACTAAGCAGACGTAGGTTTTATGCCATCAAGGCGGCCGAACCTCGGTAAAACCCGTGTTTTGTCCTTCGCCGTTTCGCTTAACATCTCGTTAGCCATCTCGCGCATCCCTAACCGCCAATCTACTAGCCGGGCATACCCCCGCTAGACTATCGCCGGTAAACCGACGACACTCGGTCCGCACGGTCCTCCCCCCGCCGCCCGGCGCGCCATCGAGATGTTGACAACCGAGTGCTCGACGACGACCTCCTCGGATTGGGGACGGACCTCGACCTCGGCGGGCTCTTTCGCACGACGCTGGCGCTTCTTAGCGCAATTACTAGAAACAGGTTTAGAACCCATCCCCAAACGGCGCCAAAATGCTTGTTGACATTTCTTAACGCAATCACTAAGAATAAATATTATCCTTAATGATAACGCCGAGAGAGCGTCCGATAGATAAATTGAATATTGCAAGGGTCAACCCGCAAGTGCACGGATCTATCATCGTAGCATTTCACCCGGAGTATTCGGTATCGCTCATTTATATTTTCCCATGGGAAGGCAGGTTTAGATTTAATATGATGATGATAGCCCACAATGTATGTATGGATAGCCACTAATCATGTACAGGGGGTAAGTGACAATAATATTGGAGATAGTGGTGACACACACACTTCTTGAGCACTCGAAGGAATAAATAGGAAATAACAAGAAAGGGAAAATCTATGTTGAGTTGGCTATTCTAATATCGCCAATGCGCCGACTATAGTCTACATATGTCATTCATGGTTCATTGCAAAGATGGGCTAAAGTGATGAGGAGATGCCTGCGGCTGGTATATGCCAGCCGGTGACACTTGATAAGACTCCAACCCGACACCCGGACGTGGAGGAGTGCGAAGGACGAACAGAGATGTCACCATCTGCCGCCTACCTCACTACCGTGGGATGCCGGCATTTCCCAGATGATTCTCTATAGACCTAAGCACCACGCCACGCTTATAGAAAACTACCTAAACCCCCTAGGTACCCCGACCCTACGGATCGACATGGCAAGAGTAAAGGTAAACCCGAAGGTACACCGCACCATCACCCGAGCTCAGTTCTACTACGCTCCAAGAACGATATATGATTCAATTAGCCTAAAGTTAGTCATGTTAATTATCACATCATACTAACTATACTCTAGTTGGCACAATATGAATATAACATGAGGATAACTATACTCTAGTTCACATGCATTGCGATATAAATAATGAGACTTGAATAAAGGAAAGAACTTCATTGTAAATTACCAAAAGATCCTTCCAAGGAGACAAGCCCTCCTTGAAGCTTCGCCTAACTCGAATCCTACTACTAAACTAATGAAGGGGAGAGAGTGGTGCTCAAGGTGAGAATGTAACAATGTGATGTGTAGTGTGTTGTGTGTGTTGCAAGTGAGGAGTGCCTCTCTTTATATAGTGGAGAGGAGGAGGGAATGGAGGGCTCTCCTTGCTTCGAGCTATTCTTGGCGGAACGAAACTTTGCACCGCATGCAACGCCGCTTGAAGATCGCCCAAACCGCCAGAGAAGGGGCGGAACTTTGGCCGAAATAATGCGCCGGCCGCCGCAGTGGGCCGGCCGCCTGGGCCGGGCCTCCCAGCCCCGCCTTCTCCTCGTCGCTTTTTGTCATTCACATGTTGGGCCTATGGTGGTGCATGGGCCAAATTGTGCGCTGGGTTTGGTCCTCTTGATTGATCCACTCCTTGGCGCCTTTTATTCAATACGCTTTCTAATTTATTTGGCGACTTTTGTACCTGCTTTCCACTTTTATACCTCGCAAGACATAATTTCTACGAATACAAGTGGAACTAGGTTAGAAGTAAAGGTATATGTATCATAAGTTTGCCCCTTTCTCAAGAATTGATATAAGTTGGCGGTATAATATACTGATAATGACCGCCAACAAGTCCCCTGCTTAACCTTTGCTCGTCCCGAGCAAATAGCTAAGTGTTTGGTTGTTGATCGAGTTGCTACAATGCCGATATATATTTCAAAATGTACCATGCTCATAATAAAGTATTCTTCCGTTGTTTAAATAAATTGGCATTTTTATCTATCCTTGTTTACTTAAATCATATGGGGCTTATAACATTCTCCAAACCCTTGGGTTATTGCAAGATAGAACGGTTTTCATAGAAACACTAGTGATTCATTCTTTGATTGATTATTCATGCGAGATTTTTGTAATGATTCCTTAAATCATCTCGTGTGTGCAAACCATAAGGAGAAACAAGTCATAAGCCTTGATCAAGATGTGCAAGTGAAATTTTATTTCTTTTGATAAGGTATGGGCTAGCTCTTATTTCTTTTTTAGAGAAGTGGGCTCTATCCCCCCTGACACTTGTCCATTATTCTTCTCTTTTCTTCTTTTTTTTTAGAGGCGGGTATCGAAGTACCCATTGTTTTATTTTTTTTTCTTACACACGTCCATTTTTTTTAGCTTAGCCCATAACCTATTTTTGGCAATGTGAATCTTGATCAAAAGCGTATGACAGTGTGTCTCACATAGGTTATCATGAGAATTTTGATCATTAAGGAATTTTGGAAATTTTTCTCCGAACGATGAATCTCTCTTAGAACAAAATCATAGTAGATTCTATTTTTACCATATCATATCCGGCAATAGCTTAGAGAAGAATCATGTGTTTGCATACCCACAAATCATTAAGTTTTTAGGACAAGACAAGTTAAGCCAATAAACTTAAACATTGGGGAATACAATGTTATGAACTAGGTGCAAATTGAACTATAGACAGAGCAACTATTCATCATTTCAACTTCGTGAGAAATTAAGCATCCTTATACTACATATTGAAGTGGAATCATATTTTTGTTCTTTTCATATATATATATATTTTTTTAAAGGAAAATGAAAATGAAAATTTAAGGGATAAAATAAAGTGATAGGGGAGGTAGGTACTTACCTCCGTGGGGGTCCTCCCCAAGCTAGCCGATGGCCTATGGGTTAGGGGGTAGTACCCCATGTGGCGCCGTAATGCCATCTGTGCCTCGTGCTCCTCGCCGCCTCCGCTCCGCCTCCTTGCTTGGTGTTGCGGTGTACCGCCGATGGCATTGATCGGAAACCCGCACAAAACCAGTGAGTGATCAAGGCAATCTCACCTGCGGCGGAGTTCCACATTCCCGAAGTCGGGTGTTGATCTCTTGAGCGCCTGGGGTCCACCGTAGAGTGACGTGGTGGTGGCATCCCTTCGAGTCGAAGGACACCGTGTGTGTCTCGTGCCATGCCGACCCTCCCCGCTTGGTCTCGGATGAGGTGTGAACATCCCCTCATACCGGAAGGTGGGTGTGAGCCCTGGGTTCAGTTCGTTGGTGTAAAGAACCCGGTGTGGGCACTGGTACGGGTGTAGGCCGCGGCATCTGGTGAACCACTAGCCTCGCCCGTAGCTCTCCTTCGTGATGACCCGCGAGACACGTAACTCCCCTCAAGGCTTCGCCTAGCTCAACTAGAGTGAAGGTGAGTGATGGGGATTTATATAATGAGAGTTCCGGGTTAGGAGTGGAATCTCATTTATATATCCCAAAAAATAATAAATAATCTTCTCATGGTCATTCTCATCAAATTTTATTATGTGCCCTTGTATCGGTGTGATAATGAAATTTCCAGAGGTGGAGTATCTAGGTATGTGACATTCTCGCCTTCCAAAGGCACCAATGCTACTAGCAATCCTTGTCACGAGAGAGGTACAATAAACAGGTGTGTGGATTGTTTAAAATTGCTAAGCATGCATTTTATGATTTCTTTTACAGGGGCAATTTTTCTCTTGTGAACTATGGCATAGAGGCATTGCATCTCAACATCTAAGAGACGGTGAAATTCATGCCTAGGAAAACAAAGTTATGGCAATCCATTTTTGCATGAATTTCAATGTTGGATGATGTATGTTGGCATTTGAAGGACGAAACCTAGGATCTGTAGGAACTATGGTGGAGATCTCAAAGAAAAAAGGCGGCACGATTAAAATCGGTAGAGCAACAAAGTTAAGTTTGTGCAACATTTCTTAGCATCAAAGCCTATGTGCCTAGCCAGTTCTTGCCAAGTGTAATAGTAGTATTTACTAAAAAGTCTAAAACTAACACCCTCGATCATGAACTTCCAAAGATCCTAAAAATTGGATGGTGAGGAGGCGAGAGCCCGCTCATCCAGGGAGCAATCCCTGACCATCCGACGCCTTTCCCAATGATGGGGAATTCGTTATCCATACCTAGTTTTTTCGAGGACGCCGTTGGGGAAGCGAGGAGCGGGAGCGAAGTCTCGGTTCTTGAGGATGTTGTAGGCTTGCATCTCCCGCTTCTCCTTCCGTGTCGAGGTGCGGTGCATCGGCTTCCTCGATCGTCATCCCCGTGGGTGCTTGTTCTTTCTTTGCTCTTGCTCTTGCGATGGTACGCTTCTTCGTATGCTTCGGGCGTTGTCGAAGTGTGCACCCGAACTTCCTTGGGAGAGCCTCGCGCTTCTTCTCACGCCCTTCTTGATCGCGCTTGCCGCTTCCTAACATGTTAGCGAACAAAAAAGCGAAACGGAATGGAAACAAGTGCTTACTCTTGGAGAGAACTTGGGAGAGAGAGCTTGAGAGAGAGTAGTGGGCCGGTGTTCTTGCACTAGAGCTTGGGAATGCTTTGTGGAGTGCAAGAAGTGAGCAAGTAGCAAAATGAGAGAGTGAGGGAGTGAGAATGAGAGGGGGGAGAGCTCTCCCGCCACCTCGCGAATTTATAGCACGATGCACCCCGACACTCTGGACGAGGGCAACGGCTAGTGCTCGTGACCGCTTGGGCCCGTGATAGGAGGCGCCGCCAGGGGCGGCCGCCCACGCGCGGCCGCCCCATCCCGGGCCCTCTCGTCGCCCCTCTGCTTTGGCAGGTGTGTAGCAAATGGTCGAATCCGACCGCTTTACAAGGTGCAACGGTCCGGTTCGACCCGAAACTTTATTTTTTTCATTTTCTCTCATTTTATAAATGTAAATTTTTTTTTTTGGAATAAAGTTTTGTTTATAAAATCTTATCAATATATATTTTTTATTTATATTATTATTTTTATATTTTAATTGACATGGGAAATATGGCAAAGGATTAAAATATGAAAAGGAATTCTTTTTAATATTAAAGAATATGGTAATAAAAAGGAAATTAATTAATTAAAGAGGTTTTGAATTTAAAAAAAATTTAATATGAGGAAAATAAATTTATAGAAGGAAAATATTTATTTCTTACCTTTAGTGAAGCTTACCTTTAGGCTCGCTTCACACGCCATGCCTTCTTTGTATTTTTGGATGGTGACGTGATAGGCGATGGTGACTTTATTTCTTCTTGAATCTTTTCGGGGGTTGCAAGGGTACGTTCCTCCTCCTTCTTGGCAGGAACAGGTACAACTTCCTCTTTGGTTTTGTCTCTGCGTCTGCCTCGGGGTCCCGTTGCCTTGACCGTTGTCTTTACTTGGGGTTCAATCTTTTTTTTTTCTGGGATTTCTTTCGGTTGTATCCATTGAATAGGCATTGGACCACCTGTCCTTGAATTCGGAAGTCGACCCTTCCCTTTCCAACATGGATAGTAGCGTTTGTTGTGTAGAGGAACGGTCTCCCCAACAACAATGCTACGTGATCTTCTTCTCCCATGTCGACGACGATGAAGTCTGTGGGGACGTAGCTATCCTTCACCCTTACCAGAATGTCTCGAAGAATCCCTTCTGGCTTTATTACTGTTTGATCTGCCATTCTGAGTTTTGTCTTGGTGCGGGATAATGGGAAGTGTAGGAGTGTGTCATTGGCCTTCTTTGACATGATGTTGACACTTGCCCCTAGATCACAGTAGGCGTTGCCGAACGTGTATGGGCCTATTGAGCAGGTGATCGTTGGGCTCCCGATCCTCCTTCTTTTCTCGCAAAAAGGTGAGTCCACAACAACATCCTGGTATAACCCGCTTACAGCGCGCCGTTGTTTATTGTTACCATGTTAACGGATTCAATGGGGCCCTCAGCTTCGGCTGAGTCCTTTCCCATGTTGGGTGCAACTGCAGCAGTTAATTGAGCTATTTGGGTTTCTATCATTTTATTAAAGCTCAATTGATTCTTTACTGCAGAAGATAGGGTTTCTAGTTTTGTGTTTACATTTTCAAGCATTTTGTCATTGAAAGATAATTTCTTGTTTAGACTTTCATTAATTTTAGCTTGACCGTAAACTAAATCTTTCAAGGAGGGTTGATTGGAATTGAAATTGGAATTGTAATTCGAATTGTAATTGTTACCTCCTTGTGGGCGATTCTGATTGTTCCACCCATTGTTATTACCCGGACGAAATCCGTTATTGATGTAGGCTACTTCTTCTCGAAGTTTCGGGACAAGAACCTCCCGAATGTCCAACCTCTCCACGTGACTTCACATGTCATATGTGAGTCCATGGGGAGTGTAGCACCGCTTGACGGAGAGCTTGGTCGCCCAGTTTTTTCATCGAGATCGATCTTTGCAGCAAGCGTCTCTGCCTCCTTTACTGTGTGTATACCTTTTTTGTGTTTTTTGAGGGGCCCGTTCTTCTCCCCAACCTTGGTTCTCGATCATCTTCTCGATGAGCGCCGCTTCTCAACAAAGGAGGGATAAGAACGCCCCTCCAAAGAAAAGATCTATGTGGCCCTTCGACATGGTCGTAAGACCATTGTAGAAGTTCTGAAGGACGAGCCACTTCTCCATGCCATGGTGCGGGCAGGCGAGGATGTACTCTTGCAGCCTCTCCCACGCCTCTGGTATGGGTTCCATTGCTGTCTGCTGAAAGTTGGAAATTCTTGCCCGCAGGGCATTGGTTTTGCCCATTGGGAAGAACCTTGCGAGGAATGCGGTGGAGCATTTACTCCAAGTGCTGACAGCCTCCTTGTCCTTGTAGAACCATTGCTTCGCCTTCCCCACAAGGGAGAAGGGGAAACAAGCGAGCCCGATTGCATCCGCTCAACGCCCTGATGACGAGTGTGTCGCACAGCCCAAGAAGTTCTGAGATGAGCATTTGCGCCCTCGCTTGGCAGTCCGCAGAATGGACTTGCTTGTACCATCGTGATGAGGCCAATCCTTAACTCAAAGTTCTTGTCGCCCAAGTTGACACGGGGCCAATCGACATTGCCCACGATGGGGCAGAGTAGTCACGGAGTGTCTTGGTGGCCATGAGTGTTGATGAAGATGGTACTTGGATGACAAAAACCTCCTCGGGAGTGATGACAGAAGAGTGGCCTCGAGCCCGACTCCTTTCCGAGCAGCCTCTCGGATCGTCGATGAAGTTATTCGGCAAAGTTGCGACCAGTCATACACTATCCCTATTTTCACCCACAACAGAAGAAAACAAAAAAGAGTTACCCCGCAAAGATTAGGGCTATCATCCATACATGTGGTTATGATCATCTTTATTAATATTTTTTTTTTTAACCTTGCCTTCGAACGGCGCCGTAAATGCTTGTTGGCGCTTTCTTAGCGCAATTACTAGAAAATGGGTTTAGAACCCATCCCCGCAACGGCGCCAAAATGCTTGTCGACATTTCTAACGCAATCACTAAGAATAAATATTATCCTTAATGATAACGCCGAGAGAGTGTCGTGATAGATAAATTGAATATTGCAAGGGTCAACCCGCAGTTTACGTATCTATCATCGTAGCATTTCACCCGAGTATTCGGTATCGCTCATTTATATTTTCCCATGGGAAGGCAGGTTTAGATTTAATATGATGATGATAGCCCACAATGTATGTATGGATAGCCACTAATCATATACAGGGGTAAGTGACGATAATATTGGAGATAGTGGTGACACACACACTTCTTGAGCACTAGAAGGAATAAATAGAAAATAACATTAAAGGGAAAATCTATGTTGAGTTGGCTTATTCTAATATCGCTAATGCGCCGACTATAGTCTACATATGTCATTCATGGTTCATAGTAGAGATGGGCTAAAGTGATGAGAAGATGCCCGCGCCCGGTATATGCCAGCCGGTGACACTTGATAAGACTCCAACCCGACACCCGGACGTGGAGGAGTGCGAAGGACGAACGTAGTTGTCACCCTCCTCGCCGCCTACCTCACTACCGTGGGATGCCTAAGATTTCCCGTGATGATTCTCTATAGACCTAAGCACCACGCTTTACGCTTTATAGAAAACTACCTAAACCCCCTCGGTACCCCTCGACCCTACGGATCGACGCACAAGAGTAAAGGTAAACCCGAAGGTACACTAGACCATCACTCGAACTTAGTTCTACTACGCTCTAAGAATAAAATATGATTCAATTAGCCTAAAGTTAGTCATGTTAATTATCACATTATACTAACTATACTCTAGTTGGCATAATATGAATATAACATGAGGATAACTATACTCTAGTTCATATGCATTGCGATATAAATAATGAGACTTGAATAAAGGAAAGAACTTCATAGTAAATTACCAAAAGATCCTTCCAAGGAGACAAGCCCTCCTTGAAGCTTCGCCTAACTCGAATCCTACTACTAAACTAATGAAGGGGAGAGAGTGGTGCTCAAGGTGAGAATGTAACAATGTGATGTGTAGTGTGTTGTGTGTGTTGCAAGTGAGGAGTGCCTCTCTTTATATAGTGGAGAGGAGGAGGGAATGGAGGGCTCTCCTTGCTTCGAGCTATTCTTGGCGGAACGAAACTTTGCACCGCATGCAACCGCCACTTGAAGATCGCTCCAAACCGCCAGAGAAGGGGCGGAACTTTGGCCGAAATAATGCGCCGGTCGCCGCAGTGGGCCGGCCGCCCCTGGGCTGGGCCTCCCGGCCCGGCCTTCTCCCTCGTCGCTGCTTTGTCATTCACATGTTGGGCCTATGGTGGTGCATGGGCCAAATTGTGCGCTGGGTTTGGTCCTCTTGATTGATCCACTCCTTGGCGTCTTTTATTCAATACGCTTTCTAATTTATTTGGCAACTTTGTACTGCTTTCCACTTTTATACCTGCAAGACATAATTTCTACGAATACAAGTGGAACTAGGTTAGAAGTAAAGGTATATGTATCATAAGTTTGCCCCTTTCTCAAGAATTGATATAAGTTGGCGGTATAATATACTCGATAATGACCGCCAACACACGCTCCCCCGATGACCGGAGTCTCTTCTCCGGCCACCTTCTCCGCCTCCGCCTCCATCGAAGAGCTCGCCGCTGCCTCGAGTCTCGCACCCTAGCCACCCCCAGTGAGGTCGCCGACCGCAGCTCGTCGATCGAGCTCAACACCGCCCGCAGCGCCGACCGGTGGGGACGGTCGACGCCACGGGCGGTCCGGGTGCGAAGCCCTCCACTCGACGACCGGGCGCCGAGGTCAGCCGAAGCACCGGTGGACAAAGAACCCTTTGAAGGGAAGAGCACCATCATCTTCGAGCCTGTTGTGGCACCCCGCCATCGCCGACGCCGAAGCTCGTCGCCGCTCGCCGCCATCGCCTCCCGAGCTCACCAACACCTCGCCCGAGCTCACGGGCAATGAGCTCAACGACGACGGCATCGCCGAGCTCACCGTCACTGGCTCGAGCCCGCGCCAACCGAGCTTGGCACGTCCGTCCTCAGGCGCTTCTCGATACGCCGCCGCCCGAACATGGTCGAGGTCAATACATGTAGCCAACCATTGTACTCTACAACGACACAGAGGTGTAGGCTTACCGCGTAGCTACCCTCTTCTTCTTCTCGCGCCGGGTCGCTCCAGAGCCCCGAGCCGTCCTGACCGAAACACCCGGCCTTGCGCCGGGGCTTACCGCCAGCCGCGGCTGAGGCCGGTAGGGGGGCGCCGCCCGCCTCGCAGGCCCGACGAGGTCCCGACCCTTCAGCTGCCGGGCGCCGCCGACGCCGAGGGCGCTCCCCGTAGCTCGACGTTCTACCGCCCGACCGCCCGCCGCCGCCGCCGGACGAACCCGCCCTTCGCTCTAGACGGGGCCCGCTGGATGTTGGCGAGCACTGCATCGGCCTCTCAGGAAGAGGAGGATGGGAGCCGAAAGAGCCCACCGCTACCGACCAGAGCTCAAGCTCGTCACAAGACTCGAGACAACGAAAGAACGAACAAGATGGGGCAACGAGCACTTACCAGCTCCGCGGTCTCTGGATTGGGGAGGATCTGGGGAGCTCCCGGCAACCTCTCCCCCGTCCTCGTCACCTGCTTCATCCACCACTCCACCTGGTCGACGGTGAGCCTAGGGGCGTTCGCCGTCCCCACGAACGGAGCACTCTCCTCCTTCATCTCCCAGGTCTGGAGAGCTCGGCGCTGAAGAGGCACCACGGCCTTGGAGAGCCAGGCCTCGATGATGTGATTCACCGTGAGACCGGTGTCCCTGAGCGCTTTTATCTTGCCCACCGCCCGTTCCACCTGCTCCGAGACGTGGTCGCGTGGGTCCCGCGCGCCACGCCTTGCTCGCGGCGGCTGGGTGCGGCCGGTGAACCGGGGCGAGGATGGGCGGGGTCGTTCTTGAGATAGAACCACTCCTCCCTCCACCCGGGGTTGGCGGACGGAAGTCACCTTCAGGAAGGACTCGCGGACCTTCCCTCCGCCAGCCTGATCGTCACATAGGCGATCGGGCCTGGGCCACCTCCTTTGCCCTAAGAACGGTTGAATCTTCGCGAGATGAAGTGCCTCGAAGAGCTCCCAGTTGGGAGGGATCCCCAGCCACCCCTCGCAGAGCATGCTGAAGGCGGAGAGGAGCAGCATCCCGTTCGGCGTCAGGTGCTGGAGCTCAACGCCCCAAGACGAGATGAGGCCTCTAAGAAATCATCGGGCGGCATGCCGAGCTCGCGCCGTGGAAGGCCACGAACGAGACAACGTAGCCCGGCGGCGGGTCAGGAGATGCATGCGACGCCAGTGGAATAATCCATTCCTCCACCGCCGTCCGCGGGTACGGGAGCCCGCCGATGAGGCTGCATCTCTCTATCAGCTCCTTGGTCGTCGTCGACGGCAGCCAGGAGCCCATCTTGCAGCTTCGAGGGCGGATCGCCGGCGAAACAGGGGAAGCGAGGGATTGGATCTACGAGCGAGCGGCGGCGCGATTGAATTTCTCTCTCTCTCTCTCTCTACTACGAAAGAAGGCAGGAAGTAGGAAGGTGAATCCGCTCCCCTATCTCTGCCTATTTATAGAAGTCCAGCACGACGGAGGTGTCGAGGTGAAACCGCCAGGAGGGCCCACCCCGCGTCACATCCGCCTGCAACGGACGCCGCGAGATCGACGCGTGCCCAAGACCTGGCAGAAGCCGAAACGGCCGCGCCGGAAAAACAGGCAACGGTAAAAAATCCCCAACGGTAAGATCCCAACGGCTATTTTTTACACAGGGTGAAAATCCAAGAGCTCAAAGACAACGGTCAAATTGCCGAGCTCAAAAGCGTAGCTCAAAACACGAGCTCCCCCGCCCCAGGTTCAAAGGCCGCCAGCTCGAGAGCTCCGAGAGCCGCCCGGAGGCACCACGAGCGAGGAGCGCCTTGCGAAAGCGGCATCGACGGCCCACGCCTTGAAGCTCTCGAAAGGGCTCGGGGGCTTTTGTTCGCGCGCGTCCGGGTCGCTGAGGGCCACGATCGACTCCGAGCTGACCTCACCGGTGAGGAAGCACCTCACCCCCGAACATCACTCGGGGGCTCGAGAACCACGGGAGTCGAGCCCTCAGAACTTGAGGTCGGTCCACTAGCAGACCACACCGAACGAGCCGAGCTCGGCCTCACCCGGCCATCCGGCCGCAGCTCACCGAGCACTCGATCTCGGCTAACGAGGCAAGATCGAGCTCGAGCTCACCACCTCTCGCAAACAATCGCCGAGGAACGGGTCGATGAGCCCACGGAAATTTAAAAAGCCTCCGCGAGAACCTACTGTTCTCACGGAGCCTCGGGGGTTACACTCCGCAGGAGCGCCGCACCCACCCGACAAACATCAATCCCGAAACAAGAGTCCCCTCCGCGAGGGAGGCCACCGCACGGATAGCATCCGAGAGACCTCCTCTCCCCCAAATGCTCGGGGGCTACTGTGGGGGATCGATATTTGGGACACCCGAAAAGCAAGCACCCAACTCACATCAGCAACGAACCAAAGCTACCCGACCTCGACTACATGGAAAACATAACAAGGCAAGGCATCCCGCCACGGCGTCACGAATCTCTTCGCAACGCACGAGCTCTCCAAGCAAGGGAACTTCTCCGCCTCGCCCGAGCTCCCATACGCTGGCTCTCCGGACGAGATCCCTGTTTTTGCTTCGATCGAGCTCTCGCCGACAACGAGCCCCCTCGGATCCCCACCGCGCTAACCCCATCCGGAGACCTCTTTCGCCCCTCGCCGAGCTCCTACGTGACGAACTCTACGACATCCCCCGAGAGCTCGACCGCCGCCGCCTCAAGGAAGCCAGCGGGTACAAGAGTTGGTCAACTACTCTCGACAAGCTCAACAACTCCTAACGGGCACCGTAGCCACGTAGAGCTACAGCGGCGAGGGGTAGTCATTCGATCACCTCGCCATACCTCGTCGCCTCAAACAACTCCGCTACAAGATCACCAAGGGTACGCACGGGCGCACACCCTCCCCATCCACGGTATGGGCGCCCCATGCCAAGAAGACGATTCCAACTACGATTGGAGACGGGCGACGCCCGACCACCGCCCAAACCACGATTCCCGCACACGACGGCGACCAATTCCAACATCCGGAGTGCTTCGAGCTCGAGGGAGCTCTCACCGTGTAATGAGCTCGCCTCAGGAGCTCTTTTCTCGCATCTTCCATCCTCAGAGGCATGTTTACGCTTTCTTCAAGACCTCAACCCGAGATGAGCTCATGTGTCCCGCCCCCCTGCGACTATAAAAGGGGAGGTCACCACCGGGTTGAGGCAGGTTCAATCCCCAGCCTTCATAGCACCCACTCACCCATCCACTCGATATTGGCACTTGCCTCAATCACGGAGACTTGGGAGCCCTCTCCCTCTCTCGCCCAGCTTGTACTAGCCCCGGTATGAGCGCTTTGAGCTTGATAGTGATCACACCGACTAGGGAGCACGATTTGCCCCGAACCAAGATAAATCTTGTGTCATTGTCTCTAGAGCTAGGCCATCGGAGCACGCATTAGTCGACATTACTATGACGGTGGTATTAGACCACGACAGATGTGTTTGAGATATTCAAATCCTTTGTCAAGAGATGCCAAAATGAGTTTGAAACATCCATCAAGAAGATTAGAAGTGATAATGGGAGTGAATTCAAGAACACAAGAATAAATGAGTTGTGTGATGATCTTGAATTGGACATCAATTCTCACCAACTTACACTCCTTAATCCAATGGTGTAGTTCAGAGGAAGAATAGAACATTGATTGAAATGGCAAAATCTATGCTTAGTGATTACAATGTTAGTGATGAGGACATCACCACGCTGGACACGCCTACGCCACGGTCTTCCCCAAGTTACAACTCATCTCCAACTCAGCCGCCACGTCACCCTCGGATTCAGCGTACACGTCGTCAATGTTTCGGGTCATGAACTCCCTCATACGATATCGAAACAGGGCGATCTTGGACTCTATGGAAAGGGGACGACGACGCCGTCGTTTTGGATCTGGTCCCAGCTCCAGATGGCCCATGGATCATTCTGTGTGACCACGGCAAGGTGCTGCGTCACCTATTTTGGGCCAATTTGGTCATGTATCGTGTCGGGCCTTAAGCCCAAGTTGTGGACGCCCAACCCCGGGCCGCCCTCAACCCTAGGTCGCGTCTTAGACTATAAACACAGCCGCCACCGCTGCTAGTCACTTGGGTTTTGTTTAGTTTGAGTTTTCCATCGAGAAACTTGATTGATTCATTGTAACCGTGAAGATTATTCCGCTTTACAAGAATCCGTGGCCCTCGTTTTGTTCTCCACACCTGTGGCGATTAGTCCTTTTGTGATCCGAACTTGAACACCATCATCTCGAATTCGCCATTCATATTTGCAATATTCAGATTGCGTTAAACCTGTTCTTGCTTGTGTTCTCGATTCGCTTGTAGGAAAGCCTTCTTGGCGAGGTCAATCAAGTCGAGCTTGGTTGATAACCATTGAGCAAAGGGTGTAGCGGTTGCGTGGTCGAGTTTGTGTTGATTCGAAGCCGGACCGCCAACGCCGAGTTCTCCGCCAATCGATTTACCACGCACCTCCTAAGATCGGGCCGACTCTATCAGCTAGCCATTCCTTTTAGGCCGAAGCAATCAACACGGCTTGCTATTGTAGCAACCGCCTCTATTGCCATGGGAATCTTAGGAAGACACCAGATGAGTTGTTGAATGGAAGGAAGCCCAACATTGGTTACTTTAGAGTCTTTGGATGCAAATGCTACATTCTCAAAAAAGGCACGAGATTGGGCAAGTTCAACAAGAAATGTGATGAAGGATTCCTAGTTAGATATTCAACCACAAGCAAGGCCTATAGAGTATGGAACTTGGGTACTGGTCAACTTGAAGAGGTTCATGATGTTGAATTTGATGAAACCCAAGACTCACAATGTGAAGTTGAAAATCATGATGATGTGAGAGGCTCCAATTTGGAAAATGCAATGAGGAACATGGACATTGGTGATATTAGGCCAAGACAAGTTAAAGATGATGATGCTCCAACAGTCAACACAATTGTGGGGATTGATACAAGTAAAGCAAACACCAGCGGTTCTCATGATGAAGATCAACAAGCTAGTACACCATCTCATCCTAGTCATCAAGTGCAAGTGATGCAACCTTCAAAGATAGCAAGAGATCATCCTCTAAACCAAATTGTTGGTGACATCAATAGTGAAGTGATAACTAGAGGAAGACTAGCATCCATTTGTGCACACCATGCCTTTGTGTCACAAGAGAACCAAAGAATATTGAGAAGGCTTTGGAGAAGGAAGATTGGATCAATGCTATGCATGAAGAGTTGAACAACTTCAAGAGGAATGAAGTTTGGGAACTAGAGGAGAGGCCAAAGGACTACAATGTGATTGGAACCAAGTGGGTCTTTGTTGATATTTGTTAAGAGCTAATATAAAGAAATCTGCAAGCGCACAAAACACCATTGTAGCTTTTCCCTAGGAGTATTGTAGAGTATCGTATCCACAGGGAGGCTTTGGGTAAAGAATTCTAATAACTCACAATCATGTATCTACTAACTTAGAAAACCTACTGTACTAAAAAGAGGGGTAAGTGATAAATGATAGATAAATAATACTATGAATCATAAATCATAAAAGTAATCTACGACTAAAAGAATACTATAATAAATGAGTAACTTAACTAATCAAGAGATCAATGGGCGAGACCAAGGTTCCTAAATACTTCTCTATTACTTTGGCTCTAAGATAATCAAGAATGGATAGATATCGCAATCATACATAAACACTTTGGAGCAATAGTACCTTTCCAACTCTCGAGAAAGACTAGGAAGAAGTAGTTGGGGGAAGGCTGCCAAAAGCTCTACGAACATCAATCCTAACATGGTGGATTACAAAGGCCTTACAGAGATGTCACCCCTGGGGCTACCATAACTAACTAGAGGATTGAGCGCAACCTCAAGTAACCTATAGTCTAGACACCAAGTCTACACTATCGATTACTACTCTAATTACTTAGCATAACTAGAGCACTCAATATGAGCAAAGATCCTATGAAAATGAATAAACACTACACTAAACATACATAAGGAAAGAATAAAAGTAAACAGAGAAGATAAATATACTAAAGCATAAGTCTTGTAAAGTAAAGATACAAAGACATACCAAACTCTATAGACTCTCCTAAACCGGAGCGCAGCTCCACTCTCCCTTACTCTTAAATAGATCTAGATCTAATCTACTTCTATTCTTCATGTCTAATCTACTTCTAATCTAATTCTAATTCTCTAATTTTTGAGAGAGAGAGGATATCCTTACATTGGGACACCTCTACAATCAATCTGACTGAGAGATAATGAATTAGGGTTTTAGGGGGTACCCCTGCCCTTGCTATATAGGCCGATGGGATGAACGTCAGCCGTTAGATCAAACCGACTGTGACAGAACCTCCTAATTACTGGGCCCACCTGCACCCGTCATTGTCCCAAAAACCTCTAACAAAGAAGTGTTTATACACCCAATAACTTAAGAAAACTGCCGGTGTCATCGGAAAACCCCGATAACACCTCATACCAGATCAACAAAGGAGTAGCTACAACATTACAACATTTGTTACAAAAATACATATCGAGTGCGGAAGATTAATAACATAATTTTACTAAATGTGAGTAGGTTACATTTGAGTAAACTTAACTTAATTGCGAAGTAGACAGAACTATAGGAGATAACTAGATCATGTCGAGCCCACCGACATAACCTCGGTTAGTAGCACGAGTCAACACCTGCAACAAGGGTCAAAGAACCCTGAGTACGGGAGTACTCAACAAGACTTAACCGACTAAAAGAAAATAGGTGAAGACTCAGGAATGCTGGTTATAGGAAAGGTCTTAACAAGGACTCATTTGCATAAAAGCTTACTAAGAGTAGATCCTTACTTTCAAAGTTTTATTTCAACTTTAGTAAAACCTCTCATCTAGGTGATCATCTACTAAGCAATCACTTCTTAACCAACTCCCTTTTAAACTACATCAAGGTTCCATAATTCAACTACGATGGAGGTGCGAGGATCAAGTCTCCTTATATCGTAGAGCAACGACGATTCGAATCACTTGTAACCCAGCTGGGGATACCTCACCACACGATATATGTAGCACCCAAGCTTGCATATATCAACCATCTCCCGTGATCGTTCAAAACGGACCGCGTCCCCACGCCACCCGAGAATACAAGATGCGCCTCCGTCCCCGGGACTTTAACCCACCGAGGGTATCTTGTACTCCCGCCATCTCTCCACTCCCAGTGCGCGGTTGTACGTTCCCGATTTGACACACCCCCGAGATCAGGCTTACCCAAAGTATGTGGCCAGTATACAAAGTTCATGATCCAAGGGCCTTCCAACGGACGGTCCTTAACCGACACAGCCGAAAACACTACAAAGAGACTCCCTTCTCAATGCAAGTTACCGACCGCCTCAACTTAACTTATCTCTTACATTCTAAGTGTGAATCATCATTGAAGAACTTTGTAAACATTGTAAAAGCATTCTAACTTTTAAGCAAAGCATAGCATCTAGCTCTTTTTGAAATAAAATAGGTTATCAAGGATGATAATTCAATAACAAGGATGGTTATGCATCAAATAGGTAATCACTCAACTCCTATTCACCTAGTGCATCATATCATCAACATACGTGTGTAAAACTTTGTAAATAATCAAGGAGGGTTTAAATGTATCCGGCTTGCCTTCAAAGAGAAAAACTCCTACCAGATCCGATCCATAGATGTCAAATCCCACTTGGACCGGGTTCACAATCTCCTCCAAAACTTCTTCAACTTTGAAGTTCCCACTATCGCTCTCTACACGAAGATAATGCATGCTTCAACATGATGCCGAAATGATAAACATGATGCTTTGAAGTGCATGGAATTTAAACAACAACTTGAGTACAACTTTCCTTCATGATAAAGTTGCAACCTAACAAAACCAACTTGTTGAACTACTCTACAAGATATCATCACCATTGCCTAAGGAGTTCTCAAGGACCATCTTACTCAAGTAAGATTCTAACTCACAAAACAACACAACATATCTACATCAAACAACATCTAATTTCTAAATAAAACAAATCACAAAATAGAAAATAAATTAAACATCTCAAAATGACCCCAAACTTTTTTTCTACAGATAGGTCCTATCATAAAATAGTTCCAGATAAAATTTCAAGAATTTTGGAAATCTAGATTAATTTATAAAATTCACCAAAGTCTCATTTTTTAATTAAAGCTGCTAATTTTAGAACATGTCAAAATAGTTTAAAATTTAAATTTGATATTTTTCCTACATTCTAGACATCATGAACAGCTTCTACAAAAATTTTCATAATTTTCTAGGCTTTGGATAATTTTCTATGAATTTTGGAAGTTTCTGTACTATTCATCAAAACAGAAAAATAAAAATCAAATAAATAAATCGAAACCGGCCACCGGGCCGAATTCGCCCGACTTGGTTTCGGCCCTCGCAAGACACGCTGCTGCTACAAGCTGCCCAAAGAAAGTCGGCCGCCCAGCAGCGCGGCCTGCCCTGTGTGTTGCCCTAGCGCTTTTGCGAAAAGGTCCTCGTTCTCTTTGAAATTTACAAATCTACGTAAGCACTATTCAATTGAGTCACGTAGTTTGCAAACAAACCCCCGAATGTTTTCCTATTCCTGTTTTCATAGGTCCCCGGCTACTCCTATGTTGACCACGGCGGCGACCGGCTGACCGACCGTTTCTTTCTTGCCGGCGGCGAGGTTTCCGACCACGCGCACGGTTCCCCGAAGACTCAACACGACCTTGCGCACACACGACACCCGAAACCCTAACCCTAGGACATGTAGACACCCTTGCCGACAGACATGGCGGCACGGGCGGCGCTGATGCGCGGCGCGAGCTCACCGGAGTCAAGTTTCCGGCGACAACGAAAGCACCTGTAACCGATCAAGGACACTGGGCGACCCTTTCCCCTAACTTAATCAACCCGCACCAGCCCCCTAACTAGCACGCCACGCCAAGGCGGCGGAGGCACGAGACGGCACGTCGGGCGCACGCTGCTCCGGCTAGCACCAAGGGCAAAACCCAAACCAAAAGGTCCTACGCCTACACAGATCTCGTGGATACTAGTGCTCACGTTTGATGGCCTCGGCGTTAGGGACGGAAGCGGTGGACGACGACGGACAAATGGCGGCGGCGGCGCTCTCCGGTGGCAAGGTCCGCGTCCCGGCGGCCCCCGTGGTGCAAGAGTAAACGGTCGAGCCGACCATGATCACGACGTCAAGCGATCCTAAAGCACTAGCCGGTTTGCGCGAGGCTCACCGGAAAGGGGGATCGACGACAAAGGTGCCATGCGGCGCGGCACGGCCGCCGGCCGGACCCGAGAAGATGACGCAGTGCAGGTGACTCCGACGATTTGTTTGTGTTTTCGCGCGTTGGAAGCGCAAGAGAGATATGAGGCTTCACCAAACCGGCTAGCCGAGAGACGGAGCGAGGCTCACAAATTTATAGGTGAAGGCGGCGGTGGTGGCCGCGGCCGGACGAACTCAACTCCGGATACGACGACGCCGGGCCCTCTCGCCGCTCGATAGGGATGGAATATGACGAGGACACGCAGCGGGCTTGTTGACACGCCGAAATCGAGGTGGCTCGCGGCCGGCCGAAACGGTGAGAAGGCCATCGGCGGCGGCGATGCACCCCCCGCCATGCAAGATCAGAGTCCCTCTATCTCTCCCCTTTTCTAATTTTCAAAACCCCGACCGAAATTTGCAAATTACTCCCAAAAATTGAACTGCACTCAAAAAAATCTCCAAAACGACTTTTGCATAATTTTTCGAGATCTACATTTTTCTCAATCGGAAGATTTCCTAATTCGGCCTCTAAGTTAGACTTCTTGAAAAGTCAGATTTGAAATTAAATCGGGATTTGAAATTACTTCAAAATTTTTAACTAAACTTGAAAACTCAAAACACCAACTTTGTTCATCTCAAAAAGATCTACAAGGTTGATGTTGGAAGTTTTCCCAAATTTTGCTTAAATTTGGAATAATTCAAAAGGGGGTAAACTAGGATTTTGGAAAGCTAGGGTTTTCACATGAAATATTAAACCTCTCATTATTCAAACTTCAATTCCAATCATTTAAAAGCACAAACAATAACTCAATCAATGAAACCAAAGTTTGGAAAAATTTTATTTATAAAAATCTACTTAATAATTAATCTAAAACATATCTAGGATCAAACATATGTGCATAAAATAAAATCACTCTAAAACTCTAAAGCACAAACAATTACTAAATAAATAAACTTATTTTAATTTAAATGCATAAGAGGTTATCCACAAATGCATGCTTTGCAATGCAATGATGACATGATCAAAATTTTAATTGCATATTAACATTCGGGATGTTACACCGACCTCATTGGACTACTCATATCAAATGTAGAGACGCAATGGATTAGGACTCCGTGAGCGAGCCGATTGAGCTTTGGGCCAGTCGCGCCGTGGCCTTAGGGCCGCCCCGCCCCCCTATGGCCGATGGACCTAGGTCATGGCATGGAGTCCTCCTCGTATCTTCTAGAGTCTTCTAATTTGTACTAATGGTTGTAATTCATGTCTTTTAATTCTAGACTCCAAATGTGGCAAATGATTTCACTACAAGAAATTTTGGATTTCATGACAAGCCGAATGTGTCATGTAAGGTAAGAATTTGGTCATAAAAAGTATTTTATGATGAAAAACCATCATCATAAGGTCGTCATGAATCGACCGTCACATTATGTACCTCATGACGGTTTTATGTACCCTCGTCACAAAAGTCACTACCTTTTGTGACGCAACAAATGTACGTGTCACATATTATTATCTTTTATGACAGCTACTTCTGTCATACATTAGTTAGTCAACTGAAAGGTCCTAATGGCTAGAGGGGGGGTGAATAGCCTATTAAAAATTCTACAAACAACACTTGAGCAAACCGGCTAGTAATTAAAATGGCAAAGCGTAATAAGCGGTGCTACAAGTATGTCTAGGCAAGCCCCCTATGCAACAAACACTAGGCAACGCTTATGATCTCTAATCACACTCAAGCTACCTATGTCAAGCCTAGGTGAACAAGTTATGCTAGCTAATTCTACCACTAGAGGATAAACAAGGATATGCAACTCAACAAGCTACACATGGTAAACTAGTGAAGTAAAGCAAAGTGAGCTAGAATACAATACCACCGTTGTCGAGTAGAGGTTGTGGCCAATCACCGTGTACAATGTGAAATCTCCGACGAGCATAATACAAGAGACACGATGATTTTTCACCGAGGTTCACGTGCTTGCCGGCAAGACGCTTACGCCCTCGTTGTGGCGATACACCCACTTGATGGTTGCTAAGCTTAATGGCACGGTGCCAAATCCCCAGTGGGAGCTCAAGCACACCAATCACAAGAGGGGATTCACAAGCCACGAGCAATCCACTAGTGCTCCTTTCGCGAATCTCCCGCGGGGTTAGGAACGACCCCTCACAAGTCCACCTGTGGGTCTCGAACAAGCTCCAATCGAGCTCAACACCGCCTCAACCTCCAAGCCGCTAGGGAACCAAGCAAATTCCCAAGAGAAACAAAATCCCGCAGCTCCTCCAAGGATGAAGTGCCTCTAGATGCAAGCTAACAAGCAAATGCACTTCAATCTCTCTCAATCTCACCCAAGATTCAAAGTTAGGATGAAGAGATGAGTGGAGGGGAGTATCTCAAGCTCACAAGAGTGTAGGAGTGTTCAAATGTGCAAGAGAGGGACAAATGAACCGCCAACCCACTATTTATAGACCACAAGTCGAAATAGAGCCGTTGGTTCAAACTACCCCCGAAGACGCCTGTGCTTGACGCCAGGGGGGTTTCTACGCGGACGCGCCAGCGCCGGCTGAAAGGTCCTAATGGCTAGAGGGGGGTGAATAGCCTATTAAAAATTCTACAAACAACACTTAACAAGGCGGTTAATAAATAAGATGGCGAAGCGAATTGAGCGGTGCTACAAGCTAGCTATGCAAGCGACAAGTCCAATATATCAATTCTAATATCTCTAAGTCCACACAAGTGCTAGGTTGCTAGTTTACTCCTAGGTGAGCAAGATAAGCTAACTAAATATATCACTAGGAGCTAAACTACTCTAGTCAACTAAACAACCTAAGCAAGGCTACACAAGTATATCAATGTAGATGCTAGAGAAAGAGCGATCGATATACCGACGTCGACGTGTAGAGGTGGAAGCCAATCACCGTGATCAATATGAAATCTCCAACAAGCAAGAACAGATTGACACGATGATTTTTCACCAAGGTTCACATGTTTGCTGGTACACTAGTCCCCGTTGTGGCGATACACTCACTTGACGGTTGCTAAGTTTAATGGCACGGTGCCAAATCCCTAGTGGGAGCTCAAGCACACCGATCACAACAGAGGATCCACAAGCCACGAGCAATCTACTAGTGCTCCTTTCGCGAATCTCCCGCTGGGTAAGGAACGGCCCCTCACAAGTTCACCGGTGTGGCCTCGAACAAGCTCCAATCGAGCTCAACACCGCCTCAACCTCCAAGCCGCTAGGGAACCAAGCAAATTCCTAAGAGAAACAAGATCCCGCAGCCCTCCAAGGATGAAGTGCCTCTAAATGCAAGCAATCAAGCAAATGCACTTCTACCTCTCAAATCTCACCCAAGAATTGAAGTTAGGATGAAGAGATGAGTGGAGGGGAGTCTCACAAGCTCACAAGTGTGTAGGAGTGTTCAAATGTGCAAGAGAGAGCTCACAAACCCGGCCAACCAAGTATATATAGAGCCCACTCAAAAAGGTAGCCGTTGGGGGGTTTTTACGTGTTGATCGACTCGCCGACCGGACGCACTGGGCCGGTCCTGGCCGAGTGTCCGATCGCATGACCGAGCCCCTGGCCACAAGAGACAACGCCCGCCCATAGCCGACAACACCGAGCATGCTTCCGGTGCATGCGTCCGGCCAAGACCGGAAGCATCCGTCCATGCATCCGGCCGACCATCGAGCATGAACCCAAAACATGCTCTTCGAACTTTTGATCGGACCCGCCGACCGGACCGTCCCCGGCCAAAACCGAGTCCTGGCCCCGAGTCCTGGCCGCCGTTTTTGCGTGTTTCTTCATTTTGTTGTCGCCTTTGCTTCAACCTTGTTTTGCCTCTTGCCGTATGTTGCCAACACGTCGAAGATGATATCAATATCATGTATGTTAGCATGCCACGATCGATTAGGCAAGAACGGTTAGTGCTCTCAATCCTAAATGCAATATGCAAGTCAATTGGACCTAGAAGCACTTCACCAAAGGATTAGTCGCATCCCCTCTGATAGTCGGCCATCTATCCTATAATGTGATCACACGCTCTATTGTGTCTTGATCACCTAAAGAAAAACCCTATCAAGTTATACCTTTGCCTTGATCTCCTGGTTCCTTTCAAAATGACAATACGAGCTTGACGATCCATCATGTCCATCATCATCGCCCATGTTCATGATCATCATGCTCGCGCGCCATCCATGCAATCCTATCTCTTAAGTCACACTTAGAGCAAGGATTAGCACAACAAGTGTGTCATCAATTTCCAAAACCAAACATGAGATTTCAATCTCCCCTTTTTGGTAATTGATGACAACCAAATTCACAGAGATATGAAATAAATTCAATTTGAACTTGAATTGCTTGTCCATAGCATTTTGTTCATGAATCAAAGTTTGGACAAACATTTCAAGGTTCGGTTTGGTAGTAGTAGCTCCCCCTACATATGTGCTTCCATGTGTTTGTATCAATTTGGCACATATGTATGGATAGAGGTTTTGGGGAGAGATACTATTACCAAAAGAGATGCTAAGGTTTAGAAATCTCGGACCTTTGAAGCGTGAAAACCAATCGGAGTCCTTAGCATCTTTGTAACTAGACATTCATCAAAAACTCAACATAGCTCATGAGATCAACATTATAGGCATAAATGTGAGCTATGTCTAGATACATCCAATGCATGCTAGTTGGTCAATTCACCAATCAATTTTTAAAAACTAGCGTACACCAAGCAATCATGTATATTGAATTTAGATTGCACAATGCAACATTTCATCATGATCATGCACATACAAATGCACAAATAGTATATGAGCTTGCTCCCCTATTTGTGTGATCCTTGTCAACATCTTTGTGACTTATTTCTCCCCTTTGTCAACAATCACCAAAAAGGTGTAAATGAGAGAAATCAAGTCAATCAAAGGATCAAATGTGATTCAAGTTTGAACCAAGGACAAGCTTGTTCACACCTCAAATGAATAAGGGTTATCTTGCACCATGTTAGAATACACATCATGAGCTCATTTTCTAGAGTTGACACTAGGATTGCAAGCCCACAAACATGTCATATGCCACCACTAGATCATAAAATCATTCAAAGCTATAGTGGTGCCACACATACATTCAAATCATTTTATTTTCCATGAATGAGCCTATAGCATGAGTTATGTCTAGATGCACTAAACAAGTCCTTAGCATAGTATGAATGCCATGTCAAACAACTTTTACCTTGCTTGTTGTCGAAGGAGAGGCATGTCATATATATGGGGGTGCATCAACTCAAGTTGAGAAGTCAATAATGTTCAATTCTCCCTTTAGCATACAAAACCTCTTCTCATCAAGTGGCTTGGTGAATATGTCGGCTAGTTGATCTTCGGTGGCAATGCCTATGATACAAATGTCACCCTTTTGTTGATGATCTCTAATGAAATGATGTCGTATGTCAATGTGCTTTGTTCTTGGATGTTGCACCGGATTTTGTGTCATCTTTCTTGCACTTTCATTGTCACAAAATAATGATACTTTGTCAAATTTGAATCCAAAATCCCTCAATGTAGACCTCATCCAAAGCAATTGAGTGCAACAACTTTCCGCACTAATATATTCGGGCCCGGCGGTAGATAGAGCAACACTATTTTGCTTCTTTGAAGACCATGAAACTAGTGACATTCCAAGGAATTGACATAATATGCCACTTGTGCTCATTCTATTGATCTTGCATCCTCCATAATCGGAACCGAATATCCAATTAACTCAAATTTGGATCCCTTTGATACTAAAGTCCAGCCCCGTCCCACCAATTTCATGGGCCTTTGGGCGAGCAAGACACGAAGGGCCCGACAATCTAAAATTTTAATATGACAATTACAGTATATAATAGTACCGATAAGAGTAAACTTGTAGCATATATTGAATTCTTCTTGTAAAAGTAACAAAGACATCAAAGAAGATAAAAAAACGATAAAATAACTATGATGGTCGGTTACCTCGAATAAAAGTATAATGCTTTAATGCTTTTTAAAAGGCGTCTTTTTGCATTTCTTGATGCAAAATCTTCAAGAACATCTTCAAGATCAATTGCATCTAAAATATCCTTCTCAATGCCGCACATAGCCAAGCCATTTAATCTTTCTTGTAGCATTGTTGACCTCAAACAATTTTTTAATAGCTTTAATTTAGAGAAGCTTCTTTCAAATTGCTACTCATCATCGAATAGTTAAGAGAATCCGATATGCAATAGAAGCATTTGATAGCATTCTGCTTTAATAAAGTGAAGAATCTCGATGCCGACATCAACCGATCTCGCAAAGTTACTTGCAACACTTTCAACTAAGAGAACAAATCATCTAACTCAACATCGACTTGTTGTCATGAGAAAAAATTTTCACAAATGTTGTGCAACAGTCTCGTAGATGATTATGATCCAAGGACTTTAGATTTTCTGAATTGAACAAGAAACCAAATATTTTCTCAAATTCCTTTAGTGATCAAATCGACTAGTCAATGAAACAATTGCATGATCAACAATAACCAGAAGTACTCATCTTGAAGTCATCTATAGTCGACCATTGTAATTCTTCAGTTTCATCATCTTGTTCATCAAATTGCTTCTTCCTTTTACCTTTACGCTTGGTAGGAAATGTTGGCTCCACATCCAAACTTGATGCAATGGATTTTGCACTCAATACTTGCACTTAAGCCCGTGTCTCTTCTTTTAAATATGATATGACCCCGTCTATCCTGCTTTCAAAGTGTTATCCAAACACACAATTGAGACTGCAATTTTTGCTCACCATGTTGATGACAGATAAAATATCTTCCCAAATAACCATACTAACTAAAAATTCAAAATTTCCAATAGTGGTTGCCAATGATCCAAATTCACTCACCGATTTAGGGTCCTCGGTACAAGTTCTTTCCACCTCCCTAAGAGCCGATCTTATTTGAGAGGCTTGATACCCGATAGGTTGCACACTCTTTATTCGACTCTCCCAACGAGTATCGCACAAGGGTTTGACAAGAAACCTCTCAATATGATCACCAAAATTTTCCACTTTTTAGTAGAGCGTGCAAACAGACAAAGATATCCGTTGTATGACACCAAAAAAAGTAAGTGCTTTCCCCGCAAGATTTTGCCATATCACAAAGAACAAGGTTCGGACTATGACATGCACATGGCGTATACAATGCTCTCGGATTAATTTCAAGCACACGTGCATAGCAATTAACTCATTCTCAGATCCTAGGGCCAAGATAATGATGATGGATTTCATTATCATGAATGCGCCTAATATGTTCTTGCATGACAGGTCAAATTCAAAGAATCATTTCCACCGTGGGCGTGAAATTACCATTATTTGGTTGATAAAGTTTTGCATTTGTTCCTCGAAAGGCTAGATTTTGCTTAGCAAGAAACTTCACAAAGGTAAACTATTCTTACCAAAACTTTTCTCCAACGCTCCTTCTTTTTTGCAATTTCCCACCGCATATCATGATCAATTGTTTTATTATTGCTCAATCTAAACCAAGATCAATCCATGTACTCATGTTTGTCGATGCTCTTGGCTGTTCTCATGTTGTTTTATTCTCACACTCAAATGCTTCCAATCCCTCACTCCATCATTTGCTAACGAAGCCATGTACTCATTTGATTTGAATAGCTTGCAAAGAAAAACAAAAGACCCTCATCCACATGTTTAGAGTAAACCAACCACTTCCTATCAACCACCTCTCCATTATTCATCTTTTCTCGAGTAGTAGGCATATGAAAAATGCCTATTACTAGGATCATTAGGAAATTGTAAATCCATCTCTCTCACAGCCCTTTCTCAATTATGATATCCCTTTTGATATTGTTAAGATTTTCCCATGTCCTAGGATCAAAGATACTCAACATTGATTGTTCATCAATATATACATCTTCTCAGATCATTCGAAGGTCGCAAATTTTCACCCGATCCCACAATGTCATCGTAGCATTAGCTTGCACATCTAAATTATCTTCCCCTCGTAGCACCATCATTGGCATCAATCTGGCCGGGGTCTGCACCACCATCATTGCCATCGCCTTGTGCGATGATTGGTTGATCATTGCCATCAACTTGTGCGATGATTGGTTGATCATGTTCCGCCCCCCGATTTTGACCGACTTCTACGGCTTTTGTTGTTGGAAAAAACCTATGTAAAGCACCCTTTTGTGACTCTCCGATTGAAGTTCTTGTTTTCTTTCTTTTCTTTTTGAGCACCGACTTGTGTTTCTTTGGTAACATCTAACATGATAAAAAAATAAATTAGAAATTAAATCCCTAAAGCCTCTATCGCTACATCTAATTGGTATTAATCTTGATCAATTGATCCGTACACTAGTACTAGACTACTAGTTCATAGGAATCATACCTTGCCAAGTTATTGTGGAGGGGGGGCCTTCGTCCAGAGTAGCGAATTGCCCTACGTGGCTGTCCCCGCGCCCGCAAATAAATCTTGATTTCTAAATTCTAATTGTCGCATAGCCTACGATCAATCGATTAAGGTAAAAACAAGTACTAGTTCATACTTGTGCTAGCCGAATTGCCGTGAAGATTGAAGAAGAGTAGAAGGTCTCGCCTCACGTGCGTAGCGCCAGAGTGGAGTCGGCCCCTCGCGACTCACCGAACTAGCAATCGGCGATGGAGAGAATCGGTCCCGACGGCGGTGGTAGTCACGGCCGATGGGCTATACACGTAACACATCTAAACCGTATACATACGTACACTACCCTCATGGGCCCCCAGCCTCATGGGCCCATGGGCATAGCACCGAGTGCCCCTTAGGGACGGGACTGCCAAAGTCCAACATCTTGTGTGCCCTTCAAATACCTCAAAATTCTCTTAGTTGCCTTGAGGTGACTATCGATGTTTTACGACCGAGAGCCCGCACACGGGTGAACCGGCAGTTTGTTCTGCCTCGACGAACCCGGAGCCCGGCGGTTTGTTGCACAAATTGACATTGAGAGCGGGGTTTTTATATCAGCCCGGCCCTCGATCAAGGATCGAGTAAAGACCTTTACGTCCTGGCCGGGCGTGAGCCTGTTTTTGATTGATGGGGTTAGCCGAGAATCGGCCGTGGAGCTTACAACGCTTGGTCGTGGCCAAGCTTGTGTTCTCGTATGCTCTCGCCTCCTCTACGAGGTGTTCCTTGGCCGCCTTTTATAGTCTAAGGAGCCAAGGAACTCGCTACGATCCTAGTCGGATACAGAGAGGGTTGTTCGTAGAGGAACCGAACACCCGGACTCTAGACAAGGTAACCTGACTAGTGTTCTATCCTAATTACAACAGAAGTCATCGTAGCTATGCTTCCATTGCCTTCTCGGGAGTTGTTTGTGGCCGCAGCCTAGGATAGAACCCCGCGAACAACTCGTTAGGAGTTCTTTGGTGATCCCAGATCCACAAGCCCCCCGAGCATCTCAAGGTCTAGCCATGAGAGTTGTCTTGCTCTTCTCGGGTGAGGCCTTGATATGGTCTTCAAGATCATCTTACGGAGTGCAATTTTGAAAAAAGTGCACCCATAGGGTGTAGCCCCCGAGCTTCTTGCTTTTTTGGCACAAAGAGCCGGAAGGTATTTGAGTTCTTTTCCTCCGTCTTCGAGTCCTTCTCGCCGCCGAGCTCTTCTTTCTTGAAAGGAAAGCCTTGTTCCGCTAGCCCCGAGCATCTCAGGTTTGAGTCATGAGAGTTGTCTCGCTTCTTCTCGATGTAGCCTTGATGCGGTTCTTGTCGTTTTCAGGCGGCGTGCACTTTGTTGAAAAAGTGCACCCGTAGGGTGTAGCCCCCGAGCTTCTTGCTTTTTGGTACAAAGAGCTGGAAGGTCTTTGATTTCTTCTCCTCCGTCTTCGAAGTTCTTCTCGTTGTCGGAGCTCTTTTGAAAAAATCGTGCCCCTGTATCCTCAGAAGCGCCCGAGCGTCTAAGAGTTCTTTTGTAGATAGAGCTCTTAGAGGTTCTTCCTTCTTTCCGTGATTTTGACCGTTTCTTTTTTCGTGCGGTCACGGGAGTCACAAAGGCGCTTTTATCGCGCCCCGCTTTTTGGGAAACGCCGTGCATGGCGCCATTGCCATAAATTCCATACTTCTTATTTGAGGTGACCGCCCTTTTTTTTGGGTTGCCTCGCGTCTCTCGTGGACTCCGGTCCATAGGCATGCAGGTTTTGCCTATAAATATGGCCCTTCTTGCTTCGGTGAAAAACTAGAGTGTCTTTCTTCTTTTTCTCGCTTCTTCTTCCTCTTGGACTATCCCTCTTCTTGTAGAAAAAGCTTCTTTCTCGAGCTTCGATCCATGGCGGTTCTCTTGAGTGAGTTAGATCAGCCCCCGGCTTCTTCTTGAGCCTTCCGAGGTTCTTCCGGAGTGAGGGATGTCTTGTGATCGGGAATAGCGGCAGGCTATTCCTCGCAGCCAGCCTCCACACCGAGAAAGTTTGAGGAGTGAGTGCCGGATGTCTTGTGATCTAAGATGATCTCCTCTCCTCCTTCATTTTTTTTCTTGGTGGGGTCGTAGGGTTCTTTTTTCGGTTACCCTCCCCCAGCCTCTTTTGGTCTACTTCCTCGCCGCTTGGGTAGACATATGTCGGCTTCCCAACCGTATTGGTCGCCACTCGCCTTTGGGGAAGGTTGTGCCTTTTGAGGAATTGCTCAAGATGGTGCTCTTTGGGGGGCGCTTCCTTCTACTTTTGTGGAGTTGAGCGCTCCCTTTGGGTACTTTTCGTCTTCCGCGACATGGTGAACTCCTGAGCCTTCTCGGAGGGTTCTTTTCTTCGCCCTGTCCGCTATCTTGATCCTAGGGTCCATTTGCCGCCGCCGTCGGGGTTCTTCGAGCCCCGTGTGTTTATGGACTTGGGCGCAAGGGTCTTGACTTTGAAGTAGCCCCTGGTTGTTAAGGCTCGTGCTCTTGGGGTTTAGATATGTGTCCGGCGCTCCGTCTTCTTCGCCGTTGATGCCGCCCTCCCCCGCCGCAAAGTTGTTGTGCTTTTTAGGATTGTAGGGCCCTGGTCTTTTTGTATCTTGTATGTGGGAGTCTTTGTTGGGGTGTTTGGCGTTTAACGCAATCACTAAGAATAAATATTATCCTTAATGATAACGCCGAGAGAGCGTCAGTGATAGATAAATTGAATATTGCAAGGGTCAACCCGCAAGCGCACGGATCTATCATCGTAGCATTTCACCCGAGTATTCGGTATCGTTTCATTTATATTTTCCCATGGGAAGGCAGGTTTAGATTTAATATGATGATAGCCCACAATGTATGTATGGATAGCCACTAATCATGTACAGGGGTAAGTGACAATAATATTGGAGATAGTGGTGACACACACACTTCTTGAGCACTAGAAGGAATAAATAGGAAATAACAAGAAAGGGAAAATCTATGTTGAGTTGGCTATTCTAATATCGCCAATGCGCGACTATAGTCTACATATGTCATTCATGGTTCATTGCAAAGATGGGCTAAAGTGATGAGGAGATGCCTCGCGGGCCGGTATATGCCACCCGTGACACTTGATAAGACTCCAACCCGACACCCTGACGTGGAGGAGTGCGAAGGACGAACAGAGATGTCACCATCCGCCGCCTACCTCACTACCGTGGATGCCTATTTCCCGTGATGATTCTCTATAGACCTAAGCACCACGCTTTACGCTTATAGAAAACTACCTAAACCCCCTAGGTACCCCGACCCTACGGATCGACATGGCAAGAGTAAAGGTAAACCCGAAGGTACACCGCACCATCACCCGAGCTTAGTTCTACTACGCCCAAGAACGATATATGATTCAATTAGCCTAAAGTTAGTCATGTTAATTATCACATCATACTAACTATACTCTAGTTGGCACAATATGAATATAACATGAGGATAACTATACTCTAGTTCATATGCATTGCGATATAAATAATGAGACTTGAATAAAGGAAAGAACTTCATAGTAAATTACCAAAAGATCCTTCCAAGGAGACAAGCCCTCCTTGAAGCTTTGCCTAACTCGAATCCTACTACTAAACTAATGAAGTGGAGAGAGTAGAGCTCAAGGTAAGGATGTAACAATGTGTAATGTGTTGTGTATATGTGTGTGTGTGTCAAGTGAGGGGGTGCCTCTTTTATATAGTGGAGAGGAGAAGTGAATGGAGGGCTCTCCTTGCTTCGAGGTCTTCTTGGCGGGAACGAAACTTTGCACCGCATGCAACCGCCGCGTGAAGACCGGTCCAAACCGCCAGAGAAAGGGCGGCAAATTTTGGCGAAAATTTGCGCCGGCCGCCCCCCGCGCCGGCCGCCCATGGGCCGGGCCTCCCCCGGCCCCGGCCTTTCTCCCCGCTATGCGCGCTTTTGTCCTTCAAATGTTGGACCTATGATGGTGCATGGGCCAAATTGTGCGCTGGGTTTGGTCCTCTTGATTGATCCACTCCTTGGCGCCTTTTATTCAATACGCTTTCTAATTTATTTGGCGATTTTGTACCTATTTCCACTCTTATACCTGCAAAACATAATTTCTACGAATACAAGTGGAACTAGGTTAGAAGTAAAGGTATATGTAACATAAGTTTGCTCCTTTCTCATGAATTGATAAAGGTTGGCGGTATAATATACTGATAATGACCGCCAACAAGTCCCCTGCTTAACCTTTGCTCGTCCCCGAGCAAATAGCTAAGTGTTTGGTTGTTGATCGAGTTGCTACAATGCCGATATATTTCAAAATGTACCATGCTCATAATAAAGTATTCTAACGTTGTTTAAATAAATTGGCATTTTTATCTATCCTTGTTTACTTAAATCATATGGGGCTTATAACATTCTCCAAACTCTTGGGTTATTGCAAGATAGAACGGTTTTCATAGAAACACTAGTCATTCATTCTTTGATTGATCATTCATGAGATTTTCGTAATGATTCCTTAAATCATCTCAAAAGTGCAAACCATAAGGAGAAACAAGTCATAAGCCTTGATCAAGATGTGCAAGTGAAATTTTATTTCTTTTTAATAAGGTATGGGCTAGCTCTTATTTCTTTTTAGAGAAGTGGGCTCTACTCGCCCTCTGACACTTGTCCATTATTCTTCTCTCTTTAGAGGCGGGTATCGAAGTACCCATTGTTTTATTTTTTCTGACACACGTCCATTTTTTCTAGCTTAGCCCATAACCTATTTTTTGGCAATGTGAATGTGAATCTTGATCAAAAGCGTATGACAGTGTCTCACATAGGCTATCATGAGAATTTTGATCATGAAGGAATTTTGGAAATTATTCTCCTAATGATGAATCTTTCTTAGAACAAAATCATAGTAGATTCTATTTTTACCATATCATATCCGCAATAGCTTAGAGAAGAATCATGTGTTTGCATACCCACAAATCATTAAGTTTTAGGACAAGACAAGTTGAGCCAATAAACTTAAACATTGGGGAATACAATGTTATGAACTAGGTGCAAATTGAACTATAGACAGAGCAACTATTCATCATTTCAACTTCGTAGAAATTAAGCATCCTTATACTACATATTGGAGTGGAATCATATTTTTGTTCTTTTCATTTTTTTTAAAGGAAATGAAAATGAAAAACTAAGAGATAAAATAAAATGATAGGGGAGGTAGGTACTTACCTCCGTGGGGGTCCTCCCCCCAAGCTAGCCGATGGCCTATGGGTTAGGGGCCTAGTACCCCATGTGGCGCCGTAACGCCAACCGTGCCTCGTGCTCCCGCCGCCTCGCTCCGCCCCTCTCGCTTGGTGTTGCGTGTACCGCCGATGGCGTTGATCGGAAACCCGCACAAAACCCAAGTGAGTGATCAAGCGCAATCTCACCCCTCCTGCGAGTTCCACATTCCCGAAGTCGGGTGTTGATCTCTTGAGCGCTCGGGGTCCATCGTAGAGTGACGTGGTGGTGGCATCCCTTCGAGTCGGAGGACACCGTGGTGTGTCTCATGCCATGCCGACCCTCCCGCTTTGGTCCGGATGAGGTGTGAACATCCCCTCATACCGGAAGGTGGGTGTGAGCCCGGTTCAGCGTTGGTGTAAAGAACCCGGGCGTGGGCATTGGTACGGTGTAGGCAAAGGGCATCTCGTGGAACCACTAGCCTCACCCGTAGCTCTCCTCCGTGATGACCCGCGAGAAATAGAACTCCTCGTGCTTCGCCTAGCTCAACTAGAGCGAAGGTGAGTGATGGGGGATTTATATAATGAGAGTTCCGGGTTAGGAGCGGAATCTCATTTATATATCCCTAAAAATAATAGATAATCTTCTCATGGTCATTCTCATCAAATTTTATTATGTGCCCTTGCAACAGGTGTGATAATGAAATTTCCAGAGGTGGAGTATCTAGGTATGTGACATTCTTGCCTTGCAATGCACCAATGTTACTAGCAATCCTTGTCACAAGAGAGGTACAATAAACAGTGTGGATTGTTTAAAATTGCTAAGTATGCATTTTATGATTTCTTTTACAGAGCAATCTTTCTCTTGTGAACTATGGCAAAGAGGCATTGCATCTCAACATCCAAAAGACGATGAAATTCTTGCCTAGGGAACAAAGTTATGGCAATCCATTTTTGCATAAATTTCAATGTTGGGTGATGTATGTTGGCATTAGTAGGACGAAACCTAGGATCCGAGGGAACTATGGTGGAGATTTCAAAGTGAAAAAGGCGGCACGATTAAAATCTGTAAAGCAACAAATAGGTTTGTGCAACATTTCTTAGCATCAAAGCCTATGTGCCTAGCTAGTTCTTGCCAAGTGTAATAGTGAAATTGACTAAAAAGTCCAAGCTAACACCCCGATCATGAACTTCCAAAGATCCTAGAAATTGGATGGTGAGGAGGCGAGAGCCCGGCTCATCCAGGGAGCAATCCCGACCATCCGACGCTTTTCCAAATGATGGGGAATTCGTTGTCCATACCTAGTTTTTCGAGGACGCCGTTGGGGAAGCGAGGAGCGGAGCGAAGTCTCGGTTCTTGAGGATGTTGTAGGCTTGCATCTCCCGCTTCTCCTTCCAGTCCAGGTGCGGTGCATCGGCTTCCTCGATCGTCATCCCCGTGGGTGCTTGTTCTTGCTCTTGCTCTTGCGAGGGTGCGCCTTCTTCGTATGCTTCGGCGTTGTCGAAGTGTGTACCCGAACTTCCTTGGGAGAGCCTCGCACTTCTTCTCACGCCCTTCTTGATCGCGCTTTGCCGCTTTCCCGAACATGTTAGCGAACAAAAAGCGAACGGAATGGAAACAAGTGCTTACTCTTGGAGAGGACTTGGGAGAGAGAGCTTGTGAGAGAGAGTAGGCCGGTGTTCTTGCACTAAAGCTTGGGAATGCTTTGTGGAGTGCAAGAAGTGAGCAAGTAGCAAAATGAGAGAGTGAGGGAGTGAATGAGAGGAGTGGAGAGCTCTCCCGACCACCTCGCGAATTTATAGCCCGATGCACCCCGACACTCTGGACGAAGGCAACGGCTAGGCGATGTGGCCGCTTGGCCCGTGACAGAGGCGCCGCTGGGGGGCGGCCGCCCACATGCGCGCGGCCGCCCCATCCCGGGCCCCTCTGTCGCCCTCTTTGGCAGTGTGCGTTCAAATGGTCGAATCCGACCGCTTGTGCAAGGTGCAACGGCCGGGTTTGACCCGAAACTTTGTTTTTTCATTTTCTCTCATTTTATAAATGTTTAAGAATTTTTTGGAATAAAGTTTTATTCGAATATGGCATTATTTATAAAATCTTATCAATATATATATTTTATTTATATTATTATTTTTATATTTTAATTGACATGAGAAATATGGCAATGGGATTAAAATATGAAAAGGAATTATTTTTAATATTAAAGAATATGGTAATAAAAAGGAAATTAATTAATTAAAGAGGTTTTGAATTCAAATATTAAAAATAATTTAATATGAGGAAACTAAATTTATAGAAGGAAAATATTTATTTTCTACCTTAGTGAAGCTTACCTTTAGGCTCGCTTCACACGCCATGCCTTCTTCGTATTTTTGGATGGTGACGTGGTAGGCGATGGCGACTTTATTTCTTCTTGAATCTTTTCTGGGGTTGCGGGGTACGTTCCTCCTCCTTCTTGGCGTGAACAGTACAACTTTCTTTTGGTTTTGTCTGGCCGCCTGCTCCCTCGGGGTCCTTTTGCCTTGACTGTTGTCTTTGCTTGGGGTTCAACCTTTTTCTTTTTCTCGATTTCTTCCTATTGTATCCATTGAATAGGCATTGGACCACCTGCCCTGAATTCGAAGTCGACCCTTCCCTTGCCAACATGGATAGTAGCGTTTGTTGTGTTGAGGAACGGTCTCCCAACAACAATGCTACGTGATCTTCTTCTCCCATGTCGACGACGATGAAGTCCGTGGGGGACGTAGCTATCCTTCACCCTTACCGTAATGTCTCGAAGAATCCCTTCCGGCTTTATTACCGCTTGATCCGCCATTCCGAGTTTGGTCTTGGTGCGGGATAATGGGAAGTGTAGGAGTGTGTCATTGGCCTTCTTTGACATGATGTTGACACTTGCCCCTAGATCATAGTAGGCGTTGCCGAACGTGTATGGGCCTATTGAGCAGGTGATTGTTGGGCTCCCTGGATCCTCCTTCTTCTCTCGCAAAAAAGGTGAATCCACAACGACATCCGTATAACCCGCTTACAGTGTGGTTGTTTTTATTGTTACCATGTTAATGGATTCAATGGGGCCCTCGCCTTCGGCCGAGTCCTTTCCCATGTTAGTGCAACCGCAGCAGCTTAATTGAGCTATTTGGGTTTCTATCATTTTATTAAAGCTCAATTGATTCTTTACTGCAGAAGATAGGGTTTCTAGTTTTGTGTTTACATTTTCAAGCATTTTGTCATTGAAAGATAATTTCTTGTTTAGACTTTCATTAATCTTAGCTTGGCCGTAAACTAAATCTTTCAAGGAGGGTTGATTGGAATTGAAATTGGAATTGTAATTCAATTGTAATTGTTACCTCCTTGTGGGCGATTCTCGATTGTTCCACCCATTGTTATTACCCGACGAAATCCGCTTGTTGACGTAGGCTACTTTTCTCGAAGTTTCGGGACAAGAACTTCCCGAATGTCCAACCTCTCCACGCACTTCACATGTCATATGTGAGTCCATGGGGAGTGTAGCACCGCTTGACGGAGCTTGGTCGCCCAGTTTTTTTCATCGAGATCGATCTTTGCAAAAGAAGCGATCTGCCTCCTTTACTTTGTGCATACCTTTTTGTGTTTTCTCGAGGGGCCCGTTGTTCTCCCCAAATTTTGGTTCTCGATCATCTTCTCGATGAGCGCTTCGCTTTCTCAACAAAGAGGGATAAGAACGCCCTCCAAAGAAGAAAGATCTATGTGGCCCTTCGACATGGTCGTAAGACCATTGTAGAAGTTTTGAAGGACGAGCCACTTCTCCATGCCATGGTGCGGGCAAAAGAGGATGTACTCTTGCAGCCTCCCACGCCTCCGTATGGGTTCCATTGTCGTCTGTGAAAATTGGAAATTTTTGACCCGCAGGCGGCGTGGTTTTGCCCATTGGGAAGAACCTTGCGAGGAATGCGGTGGAGCATTTACTCCAAGTGCCGATGCCTCCTTGTCCTTGTAGAACCATTGCTTCGCTTTCCCACAAGGGAGAAGGGAAACAAGCGAGCCTGACATCCGCTCAACGCCCTGATGACGATTGTGTCGCACGCCCCAAGAAGTTCTCGAGATGAGCATTTGCGCCCTCGCTTGGCAGTCCACGTAATGGACTTGCTTGTACCATTGTGATGAGGCCACCCTTATCTCAAAGTTCTTGTCGCCCAAGTTGACACGGGGGCCAATCGGGCCATTGCCCACGACGGGGACAGAGTAGTCACGGAGTGTCTTGGTGGCCATGAGTGTTGATGAAGATGGTACTTGGATGACAGGTGCAACCTCCCTGAGTGATGACAGAAGAGTGGCTCGAGCCCGACTCCTTCCGAAAGCGAATTTCTCCGATCGCCGACGGTTATTCTAAGCAAGTTGCGACTAAATACATACCCCTGTTTTCATCCACAACAGAAGAAAACAAAAAGAGTTGGCCCGCAAAGATTAGGGCTATCATCCATACATGTGGTTATGATCATCTTTATATTTTTTTAACCTTGCCTTCCTAAGAACGGCGCCAGAAATGCTTGTTGGCGCTTAACGCAATCACTAAGAATAAATATTATCCTTAATGATAACGCCGAGAGAGCGTCAGTGATAGATAAATTGAATATTGCAAGGGTCAACCCGCAAGCGCACGGATCTATCATCGTAGCATTTCACCCGGGAGTATTCGGTATCGCTTCATTTATATTTTCCCATGGGAAGGCAGGTTTAGATTTAATATGATGATGATAGCCCACAATGTATGTATGGATAGCCACTAATCATGTACAGGGGTAAGTGACAATAATATTGGAGATAGTGGTGACACACACTTTTTGAGCACTAGAAGGAATAAATAGGAAATAACAAGAAAGGGAAAATCTATGTTGAGTTGGCTATTCTAATATCGCCAATGCGTTAGACTATAGTCTACATATGTCATTCATGGTTCATTGTAGAGATGGGCTAAAGTGATGAGGAGATGCCCGCGGCCGGTATATGCCACCAAGTGATTACTTGATAAGACTCCAACCCGACACCCTGACGTGGAGGAGTGCGAAGGACTAAACAGTAAATGTCACCATCCGCCGCCTACCTCACTACCGTGGATGCCTAAGATTTCCCGTGATGATTCTCTATAGACCTAAGCACCACGCTTACGTTTATAGAAAACTACCTAAACCCCCTAGGTACCCTGACCCTACGGATCGACATGGCAAGAGTAAAGGTAAACCCGAAGGTACACCGCACCATCACCCGAGCTTAGTTCTACTACGCTCCAAGAACGATATATGATTCAATTAGCCTAAAGTTAGTCATGTTAATTATCACATCATACTAACTATACTCTAGTTGGCACAATATGAATATAACATGAGGATAACTATACTCTAGTTCATATGCATTGCGATATAAATAATGAGACTTGAATAAAGGAAAGAACTTCATAGTAAATTACCAGAAGATCCTTCCAAGGAGACAAGCCCTCCTTGAAGCTTTGCCTAACTCGAATCCTACTACTAAACTAATGAAGTGGAGAGAGTAGAGCTCAAGGTAAGGATGTAACAATGTGTAATGTGTTGTGTATATGTGTGTGTGTGTCAAGTGAGGGGGTGCCTCTTTTTATATAGTGGAGAGGAGAAGTGAATGGAGGGCTCTCCTTGCTTCGAGGTCTTCTTGGCGGAACGAAACTTTGCACCGCATGCAACCGCCGCGTGAAGACCGGTCCAAACCGCCAGAGAAAGGGTGGCAAATTTTGGCGAAAATTTGCGCCGCCGCCCCACGGCCGCCGCCCCATGGGCCGGGCCTCCCGCCCCGCCTTCCCCCCCTTGCACGTTTTTGTCCTTCAAATGTTGGACCTATGATGGTGCATGGGCCAAATTGTGCGCTGGGTTTGGTCCTCTTGATTGATCCACTCCTTGGTGTCTTTTATTCAATACGCTTTCTAATTTATTTGGTGACTTTGTAACCTTGCTTTCCACTCTTATACCGCAAAAACATAATTTCTACGAATACAAGTGGAACTAGGTTAGAAGTAAAGGTATATGTAACATAAGTTTGCTCCTTTCTCATGAATTGGATAAAGGTTGGCGTATAATATACTCGATAATGACCGCCAACATGGGGTCCCCGTGCATCCGAGTCTTTTTGTATCTTGTAGGGAGTTGTTTTCCATGTAACTTGTAATCTTCAAGATGTTGAATAAAGAGATCTGTCCCTTATCTATCTTGTACTTGTACTTTTGTTTGATTCTCGATCCGCCTTCATGCGTACTTGTTGCGCTTTTGTTCTCTCGCTGTTTTGAAGTGGTCATCCGGTTGTTTTCCTCGGGATGACTTGTTGCGATTGCGCCTTTAGAGTTCTCGCCTTTAGGCTTCCTCTTGTCTCCTTCTTGTAGACTCGTGCCGAGTTGTTTGGAGTCTTGCTCTATGACATCGCTGTTGTTTCGTCTCGATGATTCACCGCCTTCTCAGACTTGGTCAGTAGATAGGTTGAAGTCTTGCTTCGAGTCGCCGTGGTTGTTTTCCCCGAGTTGTCGCCTTGTCTTCTTGTAGACCCGCTAAAGATAGCATAGGATCTTGTCCTTGTGCGCCTTTTGGGTTGTTTCTTCCTTGGCGCTTCGGCTAGCCTCGCTCATAGGTCTTGCCGTAGTAGATTGGAATCTTGCTTCAAAGGTTTTCGAGTTCTTTCTTCTCTCAAGGAATCAGCTTTGCCTTTTTCTCGTAGACTTGGCTAAAGGTAGTTCTCAAGTCCTCCTCCTGAATTTCGTGGTTGTTTTTCTTGAAGTATCAGCCCGCCTTTTCTATGGATTTGGCCGAGGATAGTTGTAGAGGCCTGCCCGCTTTGTCGTTGTCCTTATCTTCCTCGACAAATGACTACCGCCTTCTTCTTTAGACTTGTCATGATGATTGGAGACTTGCTCTTGAATTCCGTAGTTGCTCTTTTTCCGGAGTATCACCGCTTTTTTGTGTAGATTAGCCGAGAGGTGATGGAGTCTTGCCTCCCGGTCTTCGTGGTTGTTCTTCTCCTGAAGTTTCAGCTCGCTCTTTTCGTAGACTAGCCGATGTTGGCGAGTCTTGCTCCCGGTCTTCGTGGTTGTTTCTTCAAGATCGAGCCCGTCTTTTCTCGAGACTAGCCGGGGCGCTGGTGGAGTCTTGCTCCCGGTCTTCGTGGTTGTTTCTCTCAAGAATTAGCTTGTCCTTTTTGTGGACTTAATGATGGTGGTTGGGGCGCCCCCGTGTTGCCGTGGTTGTTTTCCTCCGCATGTGACTTGTGTCTTCTTTCCTCGAGACTTGTCACGATTGTTCGAAGGGTTTCTCCAGCCGTTAGGTTCCTCCTTTTAGGCCCTCTAGCGTTGTCTTTTCTTAGACATGCTAGTGTAATTTGGTGGAGTCGTGTCTGCAAAGAGTTGTTCTAACTCGTGGTTGCCGCTTCGGGCTAGGGCTCTCCCATGCCGTCCAAGAGACTATTCACATGACGCCCCTTGTAAGGTTCTCAGTCCGGCCCATTTAAGTGCATCACTGACCAAGGTCAAGATGGTTGGGTTCCTATTTCATAACACCGCAATCCACCTTGCCCGGTTTGGGCTGCTCTTCTTTCGAGAGACTTGTGTGAGACGATGGGTTTCTATTTCACAACACTACACCGTTCACGCCCGATTCGAAAGGCCGTCCGCCGTCATTGGACATAGTGGCACTTTCTCGACCCTCGATGGCCTCTCGCGACCTAGACGGGCCGATCCCAACGCCCTTTTTCAAGAGTCGGTTCACGATTGTGGATACAGATCACTAAAAAACTCTACCAAGTTGTTCACGCAGGTTCTATCCTAGCCTCGCGGCCACGAACAACTCCCGTAAGGCAATGGAAGCATAGCTACGGTGACTTCGTTGTAATTAGGATAGAACACTAGTCGTTACCTTGTTTAGAGTTTGGGTGTTCTTCCTCTACGAACAACCCTCTCTCAGATCCGACTAGGATCGTAGCACGCTCCTTGGCCCCTTGACTATAAAAAGGCGGCCAAGGAGCACCTCGCATGAGAGCATCGAACATACAGACACGAAGCTTGGCTACGACTTGCCGCCAAGCTTCATAGCCGATTCCCCGCTAACCCCATCAATCAAAAACAGCTCACGCCGACCGGACGTAGGTCTTTACTGATCCTGATCGAGGGCCCGAACCAAAGATAAAAACCCCCGCTCTCCATGTCACCGCAAGAACAAACCGCTGGGCTCTGTGTCGCCGAGGCCCGAACAAACCGCCCCGGCTCACCCCCCGTGGTAGGCTCGGTCGAAAACATTGACACCGGGCGCTGTAGGGGCTCTCGTTGAATTTCAGCACGAGTCCGGCGACCACGACATCATGAGTACATCGGCGAGGAGGACGATCATCTTCGGTCATGGACTTGCGAGATCGACGACGACGCAAGACTCGAAGCTACATCATCGAGGACTCCAGACCGACGAACAAAAACTCGCCGAAGCTCTAGCAACCGACACTTGCCGGCCGCCTCGAAGACGGAGAACAAGCTCGAAGCCCGCTTCGAACCAACATGGAAGGACCCAAACCCAAAACCAACTCGGGAAGGTGGACAACCAGGGCTCAAGTGTGGATTCCGAAGGCAACTCGAAGTACAACCCAACTCCGACTTGATAAGGGAAGCTACCCAACTCGAAACTTTTTCACCAACACTACTCCAACTCCTGAGAAAGAAGGCGAATTCAGATATAACCCTAGACACCCCCCGATTACCTTTCGCTTTCCTATAGGACTACGGAACGCAGCGTCACAGATTCGAGGAGCGCCGTGACAACTCAAGAGAAGATTGAGATTCCTTTGAGGGCGCGCAAAGAGGGCTCATATTAACAAGAACCCCAGAGGAGTGCATCATCCACTGCCAAGAACCCTCAACGAAGTCGATCGTCAAGCAACAAGGGCAACGGAGGACCAACATCATAAGGCCTACCCCGCACGGAAGGAGTGGCGGCCAAAAGCTACACCTCGCTAAGGAAGTCTTTATGGTGGCTACAAACAAGACCCCACTTACCCGACCGAAGCCCCGCATCATCGTCCACCGACGAAGGCCTATCCAACATCTCGGCGGACGAAAGAACCCTTGAAGACGAAGGAGAACACCAACGCCAAGAAAGGCCGAAAAGGAACAAGCTAAAGGGAGGACGCCGAATCGTGGCAAACTCACGCATGCAAGCCCCGAACAAATATCAAGCCGATCTACATGAGTACGAAAAAGGCTAAAATCCAAAAGAGAAGCCGAGAACGATCAACGAGCAACCCAAGAAAGGCTACAAGGGTTGATTGACCGCCTCAAGACCGCTATGCACCTAAATGACGAAGAAAGGCTCATCAAGGAGGCGCATGTATACTACCCGAGAAAGAGATCCCGTAACATCACGCCAAAGGCGAACAGCTCTCATGCTCCAAGAAGTCGATCCAACGCCTTTGAGAGGCTAGAAAGGCCAAAGGGTTATTCCAACAACTCCAGGCCACCCCGAGGGATGGTAGACAAGCACTGCAGACCCCCGAGGGAAAGCCCCGCCCAAGACCAAGCCGACGAGAAGAAGTCGCGAGTCAACATATTGACCTACTGAACTCATTCAAGAGGAGGAAGAACCTCGTGAGGACTTGAAGAAAAAGAACGACGGAAGCTACGACAGTTTCCTTGCTTCATGGAAAGATTGCGGTGAAGTCAAGCTACCTCCAAAGTTCAAGCCTTCAAACCACTCAAAATACGATGGAAAAACTGTGAGAGCCCGCATAATGGCTTAGAGTCTACTCACAATCCATTGAGTCGGCCGGAGGAGATGATGACGTGAAAGCCGCCTTCTTTCCCATGGCCCTAGAGGCTCTACCGCCCCAATGGTTCGACAAGATCGAAGAAGGCTCAATCCGACATCGGAAGACTTACGTAGAGCGCTCAGAAGCAACTTCAAGCAGAATCATCACCCATCCTATTACTCAGCCGAGTTGAAAAGCCTTAAGCGTAAGCCGAGAATCCCCTCGAGAGACTACTACCGAAGATTTGGGGAGATGAGATCCTAAGTACATGACATCACCGAGAGAGAAGTGATAGACGCCTTCGCAAATGTGATTTTCTCAAGATGGCGCTTCTCGATTTCTATAAAGACAACCCGAGAACAAACGAAAGCGCTCAAGCTTACCGCTGAGAAGATGATCGAGTCAAGAAAGAACTCGAGACCGCTTCCGTAAAGAAAGAACTCGAAGGCCCAAAGAAGGATCGTAACAACTCTCAACAAAGAAAAGAAGCGAGGACCAGATAATACTGCCGCAATGGTGGAGAAGTCAAAGAAACCCTACAAGCAAAGGTTCAACAACAACAACAATGGCGACAGAAATGTAAGCAATATCAAGCTAGAAGACCTACCCCTCGCATCTACCACCCTAGAGCTCCGCACACGCCGAAACCGTACTCACATTCCGTGAGAAGTACAAGAGAGGGAACAACTCGCCGAAGGGAAACAATCAAGGGAACAGAGAAGAAGCCAACGAAGAGCCAAAGACAGGGGATTTCCGTAAAGCAACGAGATCCTTGAACGTCATATTCTCTGGTGTACCCGGTTCAAAGAGCAAGAGACAAGATAAACTAGCACTCCGATCAATCATGGCAGCAGAACCCGCAATACCACGCTACCTCAATTGGTCTCAATACCCGATTCGCCACCGTGGAGGATCAATGGACAAGTGTGGGCAATGCCGCCTATATCCTCTCGGTACTAGAACCTACGATAGCCGGAGGATCAAGTACCAAAGTATTGATCGACCTGAGGAGCGGATTGAACATCATATTTTCGTAAACACCGGACAAGATGGGACTAGACCTCTCCCGACTAATCGCTCCCTTCAAGCACTCCCTTCTATGGAATAGTACCCGCACGAGCACCACACCCGCTTGACAAGTCACCTTGCCGCTACATTCGGATCTCTATCAAATTACCACGGACGGAGTACATCAAGTTCGGTGGCAAATCTCGAGTCACCATACCACGCCATTGTAGACGCTTTCTTAACGCCGCAGAAGAATCCGCAAGCGCATGTAATTGTCGCTGTAGCTTTCACCCTAAAATATTCAGTGGTATCGTATTTTCCACAGGAACGGAGGTACTCTCTCCTAACTAGTTCGCCCAAGGACACACAAGGCCAAAGACGGGGAGGATTATCGAGAAGGGTCCCTACACCTTTAGGGTCTATGGTTAGCCGCCTCCCAGCTACTTGTTCACTTCGGCACCGCCAACGCCCAACCGGGCAGCCTTCCCAAAGCACTGCGCCACACCCGAACGTGGGGATTTCAAGGGACGGACAAGGCTTGTCACGACCAAGCCGCCACCCCCTCAACCGTGGATGCGCCACAAAAGGTAGAAAACCGCTAGCCCAAACACCACGCTTCACGCTAGTGATTATCACTCTAGTGTTTGCCAAAGTTCCCTAAGCAAAGGGTTCCACCACTAGAGTCCCGACCAAGGTACAGCTACCGATCCCGCAAACAAGTAGATAAATCGTGGATAAACAAAAGACAATAAAGATTATCGAACCGTGGAAGCTTACTTAGCCAAGATCCCGTGAAAGGAGCTAAGCCCGAATCCACCGAGGTACAAGGTTGGGGAGACACCGACAAGTCCTGGCGCTTCCCGCCTCGCCCCTTCACATCTCTCCTCCGCCGATCTCTCTACTACTAATGAGGGCCTAAGCCCATTGGAGTGAAGGAATAGAGCAGAGGGGAGAGCTCTCTCTTAGAAAGAGGGAGAGACTCTTCCTTGGAATGGTGTGTGTTGAATGAGGGGGAGAGGGCCTCCTTTTATAGGTGGAGGAGAGGGGGCTCATTGGAAAATGTCCCTCCCCATATGGAAGGAGCCAAAATCGACTGGGAATACCTTCCAAAACTACCAAACCGACCAACCAACGCCGGCAACGCCGCTATGGAAGGTAATGAACCGCCCCGGGCCGGGCGAGCCGCCTCGCCAGGGGTGCGGCCGCACTTACCCGGGTGCGCGCGCCACCCCGCCGGGCACCGCTCGGCCGGGCTTTGGCAGGGGGCGCCTTTGGGCCCGAAAAGTTGTATGGCGGTGTTTGCTCGCCCGCCTCGCGTGTTTGGTCCATTTCTCCCTTGGGCTTGATGTTCTTCAATGCGCTTTCTAGGAGGCGCCTTTTGGTACATTTTCCACTTGTTTCTTATATAAATCTCACAATAATAATTTGGACACTATAAGTGGAAATATGTGAGTTATAAATGTATATGAGTATGATAATGTATAGTTTCACCCCTTTATGGTAGGATGTTGACGTTTAAAATATGTAGTTGGTGACCGTCAATGTACCATTATGGGGAGACCTCGCTATTGCAAAATTCATGGCTATTCCACACTACCCGTATCTTCTACTAAAGATGCCTAAGACACCTTTGGGGTTCTTTCAATCAAAGGAGACCTCAAGAAAGCTTTCGAGTGTGACGCATAAGCCGTGGAAATCGCAAACAAGACAGAGAGCTCTTAGAGAAAAAAGAACTCAATCGATGGCGTGAGGATACGAATCCGTAAGAACTCGAGATACCGCCAAGAAGCAAGCAATTTCGATTCCACCGTAAGAAGCCAACGTCAAGCACATTGATCTACGACACAAAGCGATCCATCCAAGATGGCGATCATCGCCCACCTATCTCCAAAATAGGAACTCGTGCTCACCAGCCTTCCTAAGGCAACACAAAGATATATTTGCATGGAAACCGCGCACATGCCCCGGCGTATCAAGAAAGCCGGGCCGAAAGCAATGACTGACATCAATATGGGATCCAAACCCATCAAGCAAAGACTAAGGAGGTTCTCGACCAGTAAAAGAAGGAGGCCATCAAAAGGAGATTGCAAAACTACTCGCAACGGATTCATCGAGAAATCCTACATCCCGACCAAGCTAGCCAACCCGATTCTCGTTCGAAGAAGAACACCTCGACCGGGCGAATGTGTGTGGACTACATAGACCTGAATAAGCATTGCCCAAAAGATCCCTTCGGGCTACCAAGGATCGACCAAATAGTGGACTCTACAGCAGGATCAGCTCTACTATCATTCTTGGATTGCTACTCAGATATCACCGATTGCACCAAGAAAGAAGATCGAGCAAGACCTCTTTTTATCACCCCCTTCTAAGTGCCTACTTACAAAACAATGTCCTTCGATTGAAGAACGCCGAGCAATGTATCAAAGAGCGATACGTACATGTTTGGGAGAACAGATTGGCAAAACGCCGAAAGATACTACGTCACACCCTAAAAATTCCTATTTTAGGATGTGACGTAGAAAACACTAAATAGCAACAAATGATTTTATTATTTCCTAAAATTTATAAACTTTAGTTAAGTTGTTGATATTCTAGATAGTAGAAAATGTGAGTTTCTAAAATTTTTTACAATTTAATTTAATGGTTTGTTGCATTCATGCCTTTGCATAGTGTTTATGTTTGAAAAATGAATTTAATTGTTTTAAGACGCCGCTTAGGTTTTGATCCCAATTTCATCTCCCCAAACCAAACCAATATCTAAAAGTCCAATCAAGTATTTTGGTCGACATCCTACAAAAATCTAGCTTGACCCATTATTTCTTTCTCTCCCTTTATTTTCTTTCTCGAGCTCAAATAACCGGTGTCGATGAACTCCTTGGGCCAATCTTTTCTCCCCTCTTATCCATTTGTACACATTAATCTCAAGTTGAGTTGAAGTCTAGACTTTCACCTAGCCGATCATGGTAACCCAAACTTTTATCTTTTTAATTAATGGACCAAGACTTATTCGGCGAATCCAAGTCACCCAAAGACTCCTCTCTCTACAAACCCTTGGTGAACATAGTCCCTCTCCTCTCTTGTACCGATGCTCTGGTTTTCTCCCTCACATAGGCATGCATCACTCCACCCATTGTGTCACCCTCTCCTCTCCCTACTCATGCAAATATTCCTTCCTCATAATTTCCTATACCCACTTTACTCCTTCAATTGTTTTCTCTTACTTCCAATGACATGCAGCCACCCATTCTCCCCTCGGCTTCCCCCACGCCAATTCCTTCTTCGTGCAAAAATATATGAACCTCATTTCTCTCATCTTGTCTCACTTATGTGTGTGATGTGATTGTTACTCTATTCTTTCAATTGCATGCATGCACATGACCATAGCAACATTTGTTCCTTCCTCTTTTTCTCACGCACAAACCAAAGAACCACCTCCTTTCAATACTCCATTTATAGCACCCTTTCATTCCATTTGGTTTTATTCCATCTTCAATTGCATGTCCCAATGCAACAAGTGGCAACTACATTTTTCCTTTCTCCTTCTCCTCACGCCATCACCGTAGCAAAGAAGCCTCCTCGCCTCCCCCCCTTCCTCCCATGCAAAAGTTGCAGCAAATGTTCCTCCTTTAATCCCTTTACAAGCCCCTCTTTATTCTCTCCCTTCACCACTCTCTAATTGCAGGAATGAAAGGCACAAAACAGCCATGCATACACTACTACAAAAACGTTACTAAGAGAACGCCACCATTTACATTAGGGCGGTTCATTTTTTCGAGCCGCCCCCTATAGTGAGACACCATACGAGCCGCCCCTATAGTGACCACATTAGGGGCGGCCGGTGTTACGAGCCGCCCCTCACTATTATTAGGGGCGGTTCAATCACCGCCGCCCCTAATGTAGTCCCGCAAGAGCGGCGGCTCTATATTGAGGCGCCCCTACAAAGGGGGATCCCGAATTTTGAAAGGAGGCACTAAAAATTAAAAATTGTGAACGACCTGATGGAAAAAACTTCCTACATATGAAATGTAGATCTCGAAAAGTTATGAAACTTTGTAGTTGACCACTTTTTAGTTTGAAATCATTTAGTCATGCAAAAGTCGTGGTTCAAATGTCTCAAATTTGAAATTCGACTTTCGTGAAACGACCTGATGGAAAAAACTTCCTACATATGAAATGTAGATCTCGAAAAGTTATGAAATTTTTGTAGTTGACCACTTTTTACTTTGAAATCATCTAGGCATGCAAAAGTTGTGTTCAAATGTCTCAAATTTGAAATTCAAATTTCGTAAACGACCCTGATGAAAAAAACTTCCTTCATATGAAATGTAGATTCTCTAAAAGTTATGAAAAACTTTGTAGTTGACCACTTTTTAGTTTGAAATCATTTAGTCATGCAAAAGTCGTGTTCAAATGTCTCAAATTTGAAATTTGAATTTCAAAACAACCTCGATGGAAAAACTTCCTACATATGAAATGTAGATCTCGAAAAGTTATGAAATTTTGTAGTTGACCACTTTTTACTGAAATCATCTAGGCATGCAAAAGTTGTGTTCAAATGTCTCAAATTTGAAATTCGAATTTCGTAAAAACGACTGATGAAAAAAACTTCCTTCATATGAAATGTAGATCTCGAAAAGTTATGAAACTTTGTAGTTGACCACTTTTTACTTTGAATCCATTTAGGGCCTCAAATAGTCAATTTACACTGGATTTGTATAATATTTGGGGATGCTAATGAGATATGGACACATATGACCTGTAGTGCAAGGTGGGGGAGGGAACGCGCTACAGCACGAGGGTCCTGTGTTCGAATCTTGGGTACCGCAACATTTGCAAAAAAGCCCAAAAATCACCATGTGTAGGGATGTGAGTGGATGGCCTCCTCCTCCCTGCTAAATAAAAATGTTTTGGTATTTTTTTGAATTTTGAAAACACGATTTCGAAATAATCAGTAGGGCGGCTCATACAAGAGGGGCGGCTGCATTACCAACCGCCCCTACTGCAAAAACAACCGTAGGAACGGAAGATTAGGGGTGGCCGGCAAACCGCCCCTACGCAGGCAAACCAGCCGCCCTATAGAAAGGTAATGTAGTAGTGATATTCATCCCCTCCCTACGTAAAACAGATGCGCTCCCTCTCCTACTCTCCCATCTGCCATGGACGCCCCATCTCTTCCCCTTCCTCCACCATGGACGCCCCTCCTCTTCCCTCTCCATCCTCTCCATCAAAATCCAAAGCACTCGCGCAACAAATTGTAGCCGCTGCACGTCTATCTTGTCACGTAATCCCGGAATCCTTCGCATCATGTTGCGGTAAGGCTTATGGTATTCTCTCGTTGTTTCATGAAAATCATGCTCACCATGTCCCTCTCTGTTGTGATGCCCCAAGGCAACACCATGGTGCTGCAGCGAGGTCATCCCGATGTATCTTGTCGCCTCCCGAACCCGCAGCAACACCCTCGCTCTTCGCCTCGCTGTCATTTCTGTACAGCCATGGTGAGGTCGTCCCTTCCCCCCTCTCTTATCTAATTCTTCAGTCCATGCCCATCTCAAGGCACCTCTTCATTTCCTTCACACATCACAGATAATCTCCGAGGAGAATCGCAGCAGCCCCGCCGATCGCCGTACATCTTGGCGCTGCCCCATTGATAACAGGCCGGATCGTGTCACCATTGTCGATTTTGGCTGGCATCACCTTCATCTCCAGCTGCTAGTAACCATGATGTGAGGCCCTTTTCCCTTTATACATCGTGGTATACATGTCCTCTGTTGTAAATCATGAATTATCAATCAAGTTAAATCGAAGTTTTGGCGAGGTTTGCAACCAATATGCTCTGCTGTCCCCTGCGTCCAGCCATGCTGTTGTTGAGAGCAACAGCGTTCCCCTGTTGATCCTTTGAATTCCGGGTCTAACCTTTGGCAAGAACACAAATTATATACCTGCACACGCCTGTGAGAAATCTCGTGTCTATAGGATCCAAGATCAAAGAGATATCACCCATTTTGTGATCACTGTCCCTGCTGCCTCACAGCTGCACTGTTGCCGGTTGGCATGCATGTTCCTCACAATCTATGACTCCCTTTGTCAATCCCTTTGATCCACACATTTATCATATGTTTGTACACACCTCTGTGAAATTTCATGGCTATAGAGTCTAATCCGAAAGAGTTATGATGTTTTCTTGTGCAGCTGTTCCTGCTGCCCTGCAGCAGAGTTCTTGCCGGCTGGCATTTATGCTCCCAGTAATCTAGAGCTGCTATCATCAAACCCTTTTACCACATTGTGTATACCATCCTTGCACATGCCTCTGTAAAATATCATGGCCATAGAATGTGAGATGCTAGAGATATCCTCATTTATGTGTTCACTGCTCTGCTGCCTTGGCTGTTGTACCACTCTGCATTGCGCTGTCGTTCTCCGCTGATCCGATGCTCAAATCACCAAGCCCTTGAATGTACATGTTCACTATATACCTGCACATGATTCCACAAATTGATTCGTATATGCAATAAACAATGGTTGAGATATCGAGGTCATAGTAACTGTTATCCCTGCTGTCCAAACAGCAGCTACCCTGTTTTTCCAATTGTGTTTCCTAGCTAACCGTTGATCAAAATATCATGTTCCATACATGTACCTATCTTCCAAGTTAGCATGTATCCATCATGTTTATTTCATTCCTTTGCATTTATCAAATCTTCTAGGTTCTACCTTCTCGATCTTTTCAAGTCTTTTTCAACCAAAGCTTTGTTTAGTTGTTTTTGCGCCAACGATCGTAGCTACAAGCCTTACGTGTTTTAAACCTTTGTCTTGTTTTATATATACTGAATGATGTATTGCTTCTAGGTTTGTCTATGATGGTCGTGATGATTATTGCGATCGTTAGGAGAGGCTATACAAGGATGATCCTAAGGAAAGTTGACAAGTCTGAGCACTATTTGAGGCAAGTATAGTTTGGGATCTACTAGCTTAAGTTCATGATCATGTGACCTATTTAATGTTTATGCCATAAAACATAAAACATGACTTTTATCAACATAAGAAATTGTCTCGCAATGCGTAACATCCGGGACTTACAAGACAGCCATGAGTGCTACATGGCACTGGCTTTAGTCAAGTATGAGGATCCTTTCTAGCTTTTAGTGGTTACCAGAAAGGCGTTAGGGTGAAATGTAACTGCGGATCCCTGGAGAGGTTGTATCACACGAAATGCCGCAGATCGTGGGATCCCCGGTAGGTTGTATCGCATAGACCGACGGATTTACCTAGCGGCCACTAACTTGTTAGATGGACCTTGAAAGGCTTCATAGTGAACCCCCGCCGACCTACCTTGGTAGTGGGTCAAGAGGCCGATCACCCCGCAAAAGGGTAAATCACCATGGTGAAAGTGTACACCTCTCGCGCAGAGTTTATCAAACTAGTATACTAGCCTTGCTCAAGGACACGAGCTGCCTTGGACCTTTTGCACTAAGATGATGACTAGTGTTGTTAACTTGTTTATGGTTTATTGTTTTATGATTTACATTATTTATGTTACATTGATCATGATCATGGGTAGTTCTTGCCTTACTATATTTGTCGAAGTTCGACATGGACTCACTCTTGCAATTTGCTCCACCTCGCCTATTGGCAAGAGTCACATGGAGAATGGATGAAGATACTAGTTCTTGCATACTGAGCCCCCAAGTCAACCGTCCCCTCAAGATAGTGGAGCCCCCGAGAAGTTTAGCAACCCTTCCGCTGTACTTCCGATAATGGTGAGTGTTTGTTTAGTTATATATACGCTTTAAAGCATTGTTTTCGATATTTATTCTGCTCGGGTCATATGTGTGGACTTTTGGACACACATATGGCGAGTCCGGTCTTCTTTGGAGAACCAAAGTGACGGACACATACGACGACGTGGTGGTGAAGACCGAGAACCGTAAACTCGATTCAAGACCGAAGAGACTTTCAAGAACCTCAACAAGTGGAAATGGAAGCTCAATCCAACAAAAATGCGCCTTTGGAGTACCTTCGTGACAGCTACTCGGGTTTCTTGGTCAACAATGTGAGAGGCAGCATCGGGCTTCAGCACCAGCAAATCAATGCAATCCCCAGATGATGACACAGCCCGTAGCAAGGACGCCCGTAGAAGCTCACAGGTGCATGGCGCACTCCAAATGACATTCATATCCAAGCTTGGAGAAAAGGGGCTACCTTTTTCTTCAAACTCATCAAGACCAAAGGAGAATTCAAGTGGACGATGAAGTTTTACAAGGCGCTGAAGAACCTGCCAATACCTTACAAATAAAATTTAGTCCTAACACTTCCAAAGGACTAAGAAGAACCCCCGCTATATAGCAAAGAAATAAATACAAAGGGTCACCAAGAATCATCGTGGAAAGAGAAGAGCCCAAACAACCTAACAAGGTCCAGAGGCCAGCTTTACTAACGTAGTTTAGGTTCTATCTCAGTCCAAAGCTCGACACCACGCATTTAAACTACTCTACCCATAATCGATCACATCAAGGAAGCTACTACACTACTCGACAAATAATAAGATCGCCAGCGGTAAACGGACCTACCACTAGGTAGACATCCGAGAATGAGATTCATCCAGCCGAGACATCAAAATGGGCAAAGTGAACTCGAGTATTGAATCTAGAGTTCACTCCTAAGAAGAGCAATCAAATCCCCAGCGCCACCGATTTCATAGCGGATGAATACGCAGAGTCCAACAACCCATATCTAATACATCAAGAAACATTGAACATGTACTTCGATGGATCGTTGAAGCTAGGGAAGCAGGAGCCGGGGATTTTATTCATATCTCCGTATGAAGACAACTCAAGTATCGTACGCAAATCATGTGGGCAAGCTACAAAACAATGAAGCAGAGTATGAAGCACCTCATCCATGGCCTCAAGATAGAAAGAACTCCGGGGAATCAAGAGACTACAAGTATACGGCGACCCGCCGTTGTCATCAATCAAGTCAATAAGGACCTGACTCGCACAAAAGGACAACATGGGCCTATTATTATGCTGGTGGCACGCGAAGTGAAAAAGAACTTCCAAGGCCTAGAGATCCGTACACGTGCTCAGATGCATAACGTGGTGGCACGCATAGCCAAACTCGGATCCGATCCAGCCCAAAGTCCCACTAGAGTATTCTCGTCAAGAACTCTTGAAACCATCCATCAAGGAGAACCCAAGAAGACAACATGGAGCAATCACTAAATCCGAGTAATGATAATCTCTCCAGTCGGGAAGAAACAAACCCCCTCGATCGAAGACATCATAAAACTTCTATCAAGAACAAGACATCATACCTAAAAGACAAAGCCTTAAGCAACCGTGATCTTGAGAAGAAGCAAGAACTACGTGTTTATCAGAGACATTAAAGCTTTAAGAGAGAGCAAAGATTCATCGTGAGTACTACTCAAATGCATAAGCTCCTTAAGAAGGAAAAGACATCCTCCAAGAAATCCACCTCGATGCTATGAAACCACGCTAAATACCAAGAACCCTCGCGGGGAAAAGCATTCGCATCAGATACTACCGCCAAATGTTCCCCCTCAAAGATGCGTAAGAACTGGCTAAAACAAGCAAGGGATGCCGTATGTTTGCAAGATAAAGCACATGTGCCAAAGACACAACCCGACCGCGATACTGACCGGCCATGGCCCTTCTCGTGGCCGGGATTGATCAAGCCCGACCACTTAAAAGAGCCAAAGGAGGATAATTAATATATCTTCGCCGCCATCGATAAATTCACCAAATGGATAGAGTACAAGGCATTGGTCACCTACGCTTCCAAATAAGGCGCTCAAGTTCATCCAAGATGATGCACGTGATTTGGGATACCCACCGTGATCATCATCGACCCTGATCACCATTCACGGCGCGCATCTTCGCTTGGGCACAAGACCTGCGGGCATACCGGATAGACTAGCGCCTCCAGAGCACACCCTCCAAGCCAACTGACAAGTCAAAAGAGCAAACGACCTATATCCCTTGCCTGAATTAAAGCCAAGATTATAATGTAAGAACTCAAAGACTACTGAGCCAAGTGGATTGAAGAAGGAGAAGGAGAATGTGACAAGAAGACTAGAAATCGACCATCGCGTGAAGAAGTCGTAACAAACGCCATCCTCCCGCATGCAAGATATCTCGCAAGGACTAAGAAGCGCACTACCACAAGAGCTAGCACACGCCCAAGAAAACCCCAGCCTCGTGAGATCAAGTACTCAAGAGAAATTAAAGACTAAGGCAAGCACAAACCGCCAAAATTTCATGGGAAGGACCATATATCGCCAAAAGGAGTATCGACCGTGAACCTACAAGCCGATGACAATGCAAGGAGAAGAAATCAAACTTTGGCACATAAACCAGCTCGTAAGGTTTATCTATAATTGAGACCTCTAAAGGCAGGTGAAGAGTAGCGTAACGAAAACAACCCTCCTATTACTTCAAGAAGAAGAAGATCAAGCCTCGAAGCAACTCGACCATCAAAAGAGGTCACCAACACGTGCAGCTCACCGTGCACCCCAACGTAAACAAGTCGCCTGAAAGTAAAGCCATGCCCCGGCGGAGAAGAACAACAAAATGAATTTGGCACTTCATTAAAGTCGCACTAAAAGAAGGCAAAACCCTACCTCACCCTAATCCGAGGTCAAATTCCCAAGGGTGGAACCACGCGAAGTCCTAGCTCGAATAGCCCCATTAATCTTAAATCCTAGCGGAAGATCGTGGAACTTCGACTCTGAAAAAAAAGAGTATCGCTGGGATCGCCCATGAGGTCAGGGTTTACATCAAGGGTCCGCAGTGCCGCCACTATGTCCAATGACGGGCGACGGCCTTTCAATCGGGCGTGAACGTGTAGTGTTGTGAAATAGAAAGTCCACCGCTCCCCCGCTAAACTCGTGAAAAGTGAGCAGCCCAAACCGTGCAAGGTGATTGTAGTGTTAGAATAGAACCCAACCATTTTTTGACCTTTCAACGCAGCACTTAAATGGGCCCTGACCGAGAACCCTTCAAGGGACGCCACAGCGATAGTCCATCGACAAAGATGGGAGAGCCCTAGCCCGTAAGAGTGCAACCTTGAGTTAGAACAACTCTTTCAGATAAACTCCACTAAAATACACTAGCATGTCCAAAAAGGACAAACGCTAGAGGGCCTAAATGGAGAAAACCTAACGCCCGAGTAACCCTCCTAACAATCGCGGGACAAGTCCCTAAGAAGACACCAATTGTAGCACTTCACGAGTAATCCGTGCATCGTATTTATATTTTACCACTGAAGGGAGTCTATGGAAAGTAGAGAGAAAAAGGATATCTAATGATTTATATATGTGATTTAGTTATGAGATCCACCTTACAAGTAGTGTAATGCGAGTAGCCATATGCATCTAACATAACTCAACGTGATAAGTCACATGAGTAAAGATAATTATATAAAATGATAAATACCCAAAGTCTAAGATCATCATAAGCCACTCAATATCATACGAAATTGCTATTAACATGTTATAGAAAGAATAGAATGAATATTCCTAAGATACTCTAATCATATATATCAATGAATACTACAATTAGTGCAATACATCTAGCTATCATGGCAAGGTTGGATTACTTCTACACATGGCAAGCATTACCACATAACAACCAAGGACGTAAACTTGATCATTACCGTGAATCAACCTCGACTAGTCCTACATTCCCGAGGTGGATTCCAAAGGACTCAGTCAGATCAGTCACTCCCGTGATCTACCACACGGCCCTGAATGTAGGGTGCAATTGCGGGATAAAACGTTGTATAAACACCACGCTATTACACTTGCTTATCACCCACATAGTGATCATCTATATGGATGCTATACAATTCCATGCATAAAAATATAAAAGCAATCTTACTAAATCTAAAACATATAATCATAGCAAGCATAAACACATATCAACAAAGAATATAATAATTATAAGATCAAAGAAGCCATAACAATTGTATTCTAAATATAAGAGTACTTACAGGTGATCGTAATACACAAGAGAGAAGTCTCAAGAATCGCATGATCCTTGCTACTTGTTGACTATCGTGAACTCAAGATGAACTTGATCTTTCAACTAGAACTAGCTAGATAGCCAAATCTACTCTAGTATGAACTAGGGCTTAGGCCCAGACT
>JADLZK010011829.1:0-72656 GCA_015847255.1 Hyparrhenia diplandra | reverse complement strand
CCTTTCAAGCCTACAGGGTGGAACATACTGAATATATTGTCAAAGGATGAGGGACGTCGGCTGGTGCGCCTCACGATCGGGACAGGTCTGTGCTTATGGAATGCACAGAGTTGTCATGTTTATATACCGCTGTCCAGGTTCACCTGTCCGGTGTGCCTGCCGGTCTCCGATTACCCTTGCACGACGCGGTAAAGCCATCAAAGATTATACAAGAGCATAGGTTAACTTATGGAATGTAAAATAATTTATGGATTGCAAAGATAATACATGTCGTAAATTTATGGAACCGTAAATGGCACACACCATTTAAAAAATATATATTGCATATGCCTGTAGTGCTTTGTAGAAAGTATTGCACTTCTATAGTGCCGCTTTTTGAAAGGCACGTGTTTAGTGGTCTAGCTAATGTGAACAAACAGGTGAGTTGCAAAAAAATATCTCGTATGACAACATAAGATAATTGAAGCAAAGATGATATTTGAAAGTTTAAGCAGGATCGGCATGATTTCTAGCACGGCTAGAAATACCATCCATTGAAGTTTTGATTAACATGGTCCACTTGTACTTCGTCCGGCATGCAGTAGTCGCCGTTATCGGTTCTCGCAAGTGCCGATCTGCAATGATCGATTCATATATAAAGTATGAATTAAGAAGAGCCAAGCCGCACATGACAAAACTATTAGGTATTGGAGACCGGGCAGCCACACCCCCATTAAAGGTGTAGGAGTCGCCAAGAATGGAACATACCACGAGGGGTCCAGCGCCATCCTCGCTTGCAAATCACCCATGACACACCGGTGTTGATTCCACAACCATGTGTGCCACCCAAGAAGCATATGGTCTAGCGGCAAGATCAGCTACAAATCTTTCCTTTAACAATGAGAATGGAAATAAATTCAGTCTATAAAGAGTTTTGGGAAATCCAGGTCTACAATCATTCATACCTAGCACGAAAGGCAAAAACAAATAAATAGGCATGACACAACAATGACTTGGTAATCCACTTGTTTTTTGTACCCAAGAACCAGAAATGCCACCTTTTTTAGCGGACAAATGCCTCTAAATGTTAGCATAATGAAAGTAGGCTACATGCCTCTTCTATGGTAAACCTAAAAGGTATTGAATGAAGCGCTCATTGTTATGACAACAGCAAAAGCAATGATACACCAAAAAGAAAGGGGAATTCATTCTTAGTAAATATGGTGCAAAAAAATTAGTGTAAGATAAATAAGACAAAGGGAAATCTCATACAGAATTATGGGCCTGTGGCTTAAATGATTTTATATTTCCACCTAAAGTGACAGGGGGTGTGCATAACATTGGTTGAAAGTAATGAAAACAAGAGGCTGCTAAAGCAAAGGATTCACTTTAGGCACAACCGAGAATACAAATTGAAGTGACCAGTTCTTTTTAAAAAATGAGGGAAAATGGAAGCAAGAAACATTTACATCCATCGCCTTGATATTAGCCGCAAACTACACCACAGATTCTTGTAGCATAGATATTTTTCTCATAGCAAGATGAGGATAGTGGTTGCTTTGTCTCTGTATACTAAAAAAAGAAAGTTGTCCCGGGCTTCACCGCTAGAGATGCAGTTTATAGGAAGGTTTTGCAGGTCTTGGATTGAGAGTGAACGGCAGTTCCTAGAGAATAAGAAAATCCTTAGTGTCTCAGATTTTTATTAGGTCATTCAAATTGCTCAAACATGGTCTTTTTTGTATGCATACAGCGTCGCAATCGCAATAACAAAGGACCAAACGGTAGCACAAATGCTAGTAAAAATAAGAATGAGAAGAAACATAGAGGCACTGACCCGTGTCTTATGTCCCATGGCGAGCACGCACCGTAACCTCGGCTGCAAGGACTCTTTCCTCGCTCCTCATCCCTTTGACGCGTCGTGCACCGGTTCATGCACCGGTTCGCCCCGTGCGGCGCATACAACGGCCTAGGTTTTCACGCCTCTCTAACTGGGCGGGTCTCGGCCGCCCTGGCACAGCTTGGTCAAAGTTAGCAAAGAAATAGCTGAAATAACATGCAAGCAAATACATTACAGAGGTAGTTACAAAACCATATTAGAACTGATCTTCAACTTTCTATGAGCCGGTAATTAAATCTACCATTGATGTGTGAAGCATTTAGGGAAGGTTGGTGTAAAGTTTATTTAACTATACTACGTGTATGAAGCAGAAGTTTTAATCTATAGATGTCAGACCAACTAATAGACTGGAGTAAATTTATTTGCACAAATATTGTGGCTAACCTTGTTTCCGCATAAATATGCGAGGTATAATCATGTGAATAGAATCTCATTGTATATCGTGCAAACTTTTTTTTGTTTATGGAGTATGAGAAATATAGCTCAAAGATGGGCAAATCAATTTTAACTATTAGCAGTAGATGTAACAATATATAGAAAGAACCATAAAGCTTTGAGGATAACCATTTGGCTGTATGTCATCATATATGTTTAAAGTTAAGAACTGCATTTATTGACAACTTTACTTAAAATGAGTAGGTTAAGTTAGGAGTGGGATACTTTGCTCACCTATTCTTTACGCTTTGGTGGAGTGGATTTTCGAGAACCTGTAGTCTTGCTGAATATTTGGTCCACCACTTTTAACCCCTGAAAGTATGATTGACATGGGGTCAATTTAGAATAAGAGGACAGTTAGATATGTGTCACGGCATGAGTTTGGATAATGTGAACAATAAAGAAATTTCTTTAACCTTTTAGACCTGTGGCCTGATGTCGCATGGCTTGACATGGATTGGTCACATAGAAATAGATCACTGGACTCAAAAATCTTCATCAGCCTATGAGCTCCTGTATTGAGACCAAACATTATTTAATTTGATGCTGTAAAAGTAAATTAGTATTTAATATAGTGTACGAAAACAATTATGATACACCTTGGTCTGTTGGTGTACTCATATTTGATATGGGGACTTTTGGGCGAAGCATTATCTAAAGGTCCTGCATCAGTACGAGAGAATTCAGACAACACTTGTCAATATGCAAAGCTAACAGAGGGCTGAGCACATGGTTTGTAAAATCAAGACATGTTGTATAAAACTGTTGCATCGGCAACTTCTAAAGCGAGGAGGCGATTTTTCATTCAGTTTTGATTTTTCGATTTGGATGAAAGTAAGATTGTCAAGATTGTCGATAAATGCATTTAACTCCAACGTGGTCACTACATCTGTCTTCTTGTTGTTGTGCGATATGCAGAGTAAAAAAAAAGAATGAAAACATTCACAGTTAAGGTACAAGGATTAAAAATACCTGAATTGAAAGCGCACTAATGGTTAAATCCATGTATGATTTATCATATGAGAAGAGAGGGAATACATTGAACTCCTTAGGCACAATAATTAATACATCTAACTATTATATGAGAAGAGAAGAAATACGTTTAACTCCATGGAAAAGAAGTATCCTACGAATAGATAATTTTATATTGACTATACCATTTAATATTAGCAAAGGCATGATTATTTTGATAGGCACGGTGCCAGGCCGGTAATTGTATTTTTAAATCGCTGGGCAAATACAACATTTCCCTCCGGCATTTTGTATGGAAATTGGGCTCGATATTAGCATGTAAACATCATGTGACTCGTTGCTCCTCTTTTTGTAAACACCGATTTTCCTATGTAATGGGAAACCAATGAGTAGGTGTCCCTACATTATAAAAACGTAATTTTTAAAGAACATCTCAATTACCTTAACCATGTATCCAGGGCAAGTATTGTCCTCAATCCAGGGTTGGACCTTGTTAGAATAGCAATTCATTGCAGCCTGAAGGCGTCTTCATGCATCGTAATACTATCTCAATTCATCCTGCATTCGTATAAAGAACCCATAATTCATTTTTCTTCAAATTATCCACGTATACAATATAAAAGAGGGAACAAAAACCAAGCAAATAGTTTCAAGGCTTCCATTGCATAGATTACCTTCCTTGTATGCCTCATGCAGTTTCCTGCTGTCCCTCCCCGAAGCCTTGAGATGGAGAGTTCAATCGCATTCTCCGTTGTCTCCAAATCCTGCAAACTAACTATGGCACGTGGAAAAAAAAGACGCAATATAGTTTCAAATTTTTGTTCCATTAACATCATAGTAGGCATATGCAGTTTTACAAAGAAAAGCAAATTAAATATCATCTGTTGGTGGCTTTCATGAGGTCACCAGCATTAGTTTGAACCTGCACACATTTGGATACTTGAACAGAGGAGTTAGTGTTAGGATCTGCAAGTTGAAAATAATTTAACAAGGAAATGATCCCCAAACAGAAGAGGCTGCGAAGATGATTGGAAAAAAAATGGAAGCGAAGCAAACCGGCCTTGTCAAGGACTCAAGGTATTTAAAGATTTGGCTCAACACAACAGCTACTTTCACTCCTACTTTTTTGCAAAGTGCAGCACAAATTTGTTTTCTAGGAAGCCAGCATTGCTCACAAGGAATATTTAAAATTCTCTTTTTAATCTCTAAATAGACACAAATTTAATCATGATACTAAAAAAGATGTAGCACAGACATTTAAAAGCATATGTGGAACTAAATATGGACTCTGAAATTTAACTATGATGTAACATAAAAATAGACCGAAAAGAATGATGAATCGGCATAAGTACGAGAAGACAACAAATTTGCCTCGGTAAGATGGCAATCATCACTTGTTCATGAACCTGGAGCTTCAAGGCATGGCAACAGATGGGTTGCTCTCACAAATTTCATAATATAAGTAACAATCCATGCCCAGTACCTCACAAGCCAATGAACATCGATCATATTCTTCAACATTGGATATGCCATTTCCATCATAGGCACAACAACGAACAGGGATGGAACGCACCACATGAATTGGTGAGACCAAAATAAAGAGTTCCGTAAACAAAATCCAACCGACCACACCTGGATCCAAAAACGATAACTTTTTTTTACGACCGTGGCTATGGTCCCCATCAGCCAAACTGTGCGTAAACAACTCACTAAACAAAAACTGATCGTCCACACGATAATCTAAAGGATACAAACGAATTTGCTACCATGGATAGCGCCATTGCTGGGGAACTCTAGCTCGATTGTAGAGTAAAAAAATGCTTAGAACAATAGATCATAAGCTAAAACAAAAATCCGCACATAAGGATTTCAAGAAAAGAGAGGGGTCTGCTGCTATGGCGCTGCCATAGGAGTAACTCGTTTATAGACCAAGTCGAGAAACCCTAACCCATCATTGATGGACTCGGATAAGGGGATTGCACGGCACCGCAACAGTGCCCAGTCACCCGCATAAACGGGAAGATGGAGGGACAGAGGATTTTAGGGAGGAGCCATGAGATGGAGAAGAAGAGGGGTGACACACTGCATCCTCAAGGCCGACGGCCCGCCACCTCGAGATGAGGATGCCGCGGTCCGGGCCCCAAGACGCAGCGGACGCCGAAGAGGGAGGGGGGGGGGAGGGGGATGGGGAGGGGGGAGGGAGAGAGCGGAAGGAGAGGGAGAGGGAGGAGAAGGCCGCCCGCTGGCGCGCCATCACGCCGAGGCGGCGCCGGTGCGAAAGGAGGAGAGGAGGCTGGGAACGGAGGAAAGGATGGGAGCGGTGTATTTGCGGTTCTCTTTTTTTATTATTATTTTTTTCAAAGAAAAAGAGAGTGGTAGGTGGCTGTCTCATTTATTATAGTAAGACAAAATTTAACAGTTCACTAAACCCAATCTGATCGTCCCACACGATAATCCAAAGGACTAAAACGAATTTGCTATTGTGGATAGTCCCAGGGGCTTGGAACTCTAGCCCAATTGTAGAGGTTAAATTAAATACAACGCCTAGCTGCAGTTGTTGTTTGGTTGACAGGACCAATTGCCGAATGCAAAACTGACACAGAGGCTCATATGTTTGGTTCGTTGTATGAGAAACAAATAAATTACCACTTGCATATAATGGTAAGGTTACCACCAACATGCCTACAGAGTGCATGATGCCTTACAAACATTCCAACCAAAGGTTACATCAGCATCCAAATAAAAATATAACCACCATGGATTGAAAAAAAATGATGACATCTTTACAAGCTAGCATTCTTGTATATAGCAATAATATGCTTTTATTAAACTTCTTGAGTGTAATTTTCTTTCGTCCATGATAGAATGTTGCAAAACCCTCTTCCCTTGTCCATGATAGAATGCTGCAGAAGGCTTAACTACAAAGGACTCAACGAGCTTGTCACCCTCGTGATCTACCACACGATCCAAAATTTAGGGTGCATCCGCATGTAAACAACATATGTTGGGGGTGTGTAAAATGTTGGGGACCCCATTACATTTTTAGGGCCCATTTACATAGCCCAATGCTCACAAAATAATTAATATTTAGGGGGCCTTTGTAGCCTTTGGTGGCGTTAATGCGAACCTTCACAAGGGCCCATCATTTGCATCCCTTCTTATTTCGGCTCTTGATCTAGATCTCCGCTTAGTATTGTTGGCACCAAACTTACACAATGTCGACCACTCACCTAATTTGAATATAAGAGTGATTGTTTTGCGATCCTATGTGTTTGTTGTTGTTGCTTTTAATATTTGATGAGATCCTATGCGTTTGTTGTTGTTGCTTTTAATATTTGAGCTTCTAAAACAATCAGGTTGCGAGTCTTGAGCTTCTCCCCTACTACATATTGTCTACTTTGGGCCATTTGTAAACTATCCTAATAAAGTACACTTGTCGAACAATATACGTCCATCAGATTTGAAGAACTAATGCAGAGTTATGGACGCTAATAACTGGACTAAAAAATAAAACATAAAAATGTTGGCAACTTCTTATTAGTAAAACATTACAACTTTTTTGTGTTCTTTTTTACTGAAACATCACAACTTTTTTTTACATGCTACACTTCAGAAAGGAGATTTACTATCCCGAAGGAAAACAAATAAATAAAGAAGCACCAAATCACTCGATTAGTTGTTGAGCATTTGGCAGTCATTCAAGATATCACTGACAAAGAACGACCACCGAGTTCCAAATAATGAGGAACCACTTCTGATTTATTTCAGAAAAAGAATAGATCAGAATAAAAAATTTATTGGGATGCTTGGTGGCTGAAGAGTTTCTTCCTGATCTGCTAGAGCAAAGAGCAAGTCAGAAAAAAGTATGCAGGAGGAAATTTTTAGGGAAACAACCATAACTGACACACCTCAGGAAGCTTTTGCTTGAAGGAGACGTTGAGCCTGGCGTCCAGCGTGTTGTCGCAGACAATCTTGCCGTCCTGGGACGCAAGCACCACGCCGCCGGAGCTGTTTGTTCGTTATCATCACAAGCATCGTCAGAAGCTTTGGCAATGGCAGCGGCAGCAGCATATGTGATGTAACGTTGTCAGTAAAGTACCAGGAGGGGCCGTGCGCGTCGCGGCTGCTCCTCTGTGGCGGGAGATAGACCTTGCCGTCGATGATGATCTTGGGGAGGTTGACCTTGGTCTTCTCGGCGTACTCCTTCTTGGCCACCTCCAGCACCGCCTCCACCAAGCTTCGGTCCGCCTCTCGGCACCGCAGCACCAGTGACGGTTCCCTTAGGCGAAGAAGACTCTGATCCATCCCATCGCCGCCGCCGCCGTGAGCGGCAATTTCGGCCGAACCCCGTTAGCTAGATTCCGATCAAGCGGTGCGGTGCAGCCGCGGATTAATTGACAAGCCAACTCAACGCAACCGGACCTGCACGATGAGGCCCTTTGAGGACCCTCTTGTAGGCGTTGGGGTCCTTGGTGACGCGGAGCAGCGCGTCGACGGCGCTCTCCTTCATCCCGGTGACCACGTCGTCCTGCGCCTGCAGCAGCTTGATGCGCGCCGCGTTCAGCTCCGTCGAGTACTCGCTGCATGGATGAATGAATGATGAGATGCTAAATTACAAATGAATGGATCGATCGATCATGGATCGATCGATCATGGATCGTGTACTCACATCTTCCTGCGGATGTCCACCTGCTTCTCCTTGCGCTCGTACTCCTGCCTCACCCTCCGTTTCTCTGACTCCACCAGCTGCAGCTTCTCGATGCTGAACTCCTGCAAGCAGAATGCAGATGCAGGGGTGTAAATCGTCCAAATGACCGGCCGATCGCGACGGGAAGGGAAAAAGAACGAATAGGAGAATAGGACAGTCAGTGGTACGGACCTCCTCGGCGGCAACAGTGATCTCGCTGGCTTTCTCGTCGGCCTCCTGCAGGATGAACCGGACCATCTGCTGCACCTGCTTCCCGACGTCGGCATCGTTCATCTTGGCTGCTTGTTAGCTGCAAACTCAACCGATCGAGGTGTGATTCCTGAGATCGAGAGTACTTGGTTTCCTCGCTCTAGCAAGATCGAATTTACCCCCGAAATGTTCGTGTTCCGTATGCCTCCGATCCTTCTGCTGCTTGGATGGATGAGAATGAGAGACCAAGGAGAAGGAAGGCCTGCCTACGCGGAGTTGGGATCTGTGCGAGCGTGCGCGCGGGACTGAGGAAGCGACGTGAGGTCCGAAGTGTTCGTTGCCTCCCACGCTATATTTGGCATATTTGCCTTCAACAATTTTTTAGTTGCTAGATCGTTCACTGCTCGATAAAATTGCTAGATCGTTCAAATTCTGAAGGTTTTTTCCTAGAAGAGAAATATAAAAATCATTATCTTCTTCGTGACTGTATTATTTACTCGATGAATTCTCTCACCTGTACTCTTAATAAAAAACGGGTGAATGACCCGATCTCAGAAAAAAATGCCTCACCTGTCCCTCTCTTGAGTTACTAACTTGCAGCTTTTTTTTTTTTTTTTGAGTGGAAAGAGTGAACTTGCAACTTGCAAGGTCCTATTTTTCCAAACAGCGCAGGTCTGTTACACTGGGGCCAACAACGAGAGGATCACCTTCCTATTTGTATATGGGCTGCGAACACCCCAGCCCGTTCTCGCTCTCGGACGGATCGCGGAAATCTCGTTTTACTACTGGGCCCGGCCCGAACCTTTGTGGCCCGTTTCCTCTACGCGCTCACACCTTCCTTCGCTCTCGTTTTCTCCCTCTCCTGTCCTCTCCGAGTTTCTCGCTCTCGCCGCCGGCTTGGCGCGCATGAGGCATGGCAATGCCGCAATGGAGGCCGAGAGGCGGTGGCAGCGTCGTGTGTTGCTAGGTCGGAGGTTTCGTTGCAATCTAGTTTCTCCGCCACGAAGGTCGAGGTCTCCAGGCACGTCGCGCTAACCGCGGGGCCATGTGCCCATGTGGTGACTTTCTGTTCTACTACCCACTCGCTGGCTTACTCACTGAACATGATGGCTCTTTCCTTCATTTTCAGTGATGCTGCGAAGATTTCTGACGCACGGTACGCAGGACTCTCTGACCGGCAGGAGGTGGGATTATTCGGCCTCTTCTTTGGTGTGGTCGCACGGACATCCCATGCCTGCAAGGTGTTTGGGTAAATTCCGGTATGCCATCGATTTTCTTATGCTAGTTGCTGACATCCTAATCCTATGCACGGGAAGCTTCTTGAACATGATCCTCGTTGGCTCCACGCAGTTTACGAGCTCAATTCTCAGTGTGAATAGGAGATAGATATGTAAGCCTGTTCTTAATTCTTATTATAGTGTATGATTGTGGAATTGACAACGCCATACAGGTTGCTTCCAATATTTGTCTGTTGTGTGCTCCAGTTTTGAACTCTCTTGGATAACATTTTAGAACTGGCATTACACAATTCTAGGGTCTTTGACTACTTTAACATTGGTATAGGTATATATAGCGACATTATAGTTTAGCATAAATTTCAGGCTCGCGTTTGGCACAAAGAGCTGTTCTATTGAGCATAGACTTTGACTCCAAATAAATAGATTTTAACTCATCAACTAACCGTATGTCTGGAGAAGATCTTCTCAGCTGATCATAGGCATTAATCAATTGTCCAGGAGTATCGCCTGATCATGAAGCCAGTAGTACAATGTTTTTCTCTCATAGCAAAACAACATCAGCCGGCTTATTAGACGCAGAAACCATCAGCCGAACAGCCCGGCTTATAACAGTCGATCAGATTTGGCATTGTGATGATAGACTGATGAAATCCACTGAGATCTATGCCTTTCTTTTGCACTATCTCATTTGCTCTGGTGACACTACTTTGGGTTTACTTGTTAGAATCTGGCCTAAAACATTGCAGGCGAAGTATCAGGTAATGACTAACCTTAGAGAACTAGAGGAAACAATTTTTGTGAAAGTCGCAAAGCTTGGTAAGCAATTGGAAACCATGACAGATTATTCAACATGGTGGAAGGTGATTACGGAATTCTGGTCTGAAGTGATTCTATTTGTCTCACCATCAGAAAACGTAAGAGGTCACATAGAGCGCCTTACACATGCATGATGGGCAGTTCATCACTTATTTATGGGCTTTGCTCACTCACGCAGGCATTGTGGAGCCACACAAAGAGAAACAGAATGTGTAAAAGTTCATTTTACTCCAAGCAAAGGTTCATTGTTGTTAGGTTGTGTAATTGAACAGAGTTGGTAGTTTTTGCATGGCTGAATGGTTGAATTGAACAGAGTTAGTGCAGTTGTAATCTTTGTAGTATTCTTGATGCTTTCTTGTCAAGTGAAATAGTGTTTGTCAAAGTCAATACTGTGCTGTCTAAAAGAAAAGGGGAAAATGGTGTGCTTATTCACTACATCTGAAACTTATGTGTATTTATTATTTTCGTATGGGTTTAAGGATTGTTGGGCTCATCATTTTTTGTCTTTCAATTTGTAGTAGACGAAGGTTATTGCGAGTCTGTAACTTTCGGTTGTTTGATGTTTGCATTAAATGGTTCTTTATTAGGTAAAAAGGATGATCTTGTGTGTCCCTTTTGTTTATTGGGCTAGATCTCACGGGCACCTAATGTTTCAACCTTTTATGTCCATAATAAAATGCTCTATTATGTTGTTAGGGAACTCTTCACAAGTGAGCTGCCTGTATGGTCTATTGCAGGTAGGAGGCAAGATGGCTGGAGATAAAAGGACCTGAAAGTTGGGAAAATGAAACTGCACCCAACCACACAAATGATTAATGTCTCATTTCAGGGAAACTGGTACGTGCTGGTGCCATCATTCTTCAGCAAATCTTCCATCAGCCTACAGCTAAGGTGTCGCTTTTGCTTTGTGCCTTTCCAGTGAAAAAAAACGGATCTTAAATCTCCCTACCTTTGACATTTTAATGTTAGGGGAAAGTAGTAGCTTTAATCGCAATAATTGACACTGTATTCTAGGATTGTGATAGTTGTAAATCTGTTCTTAAGAGACTTGCAAGTGCAGTCCAGGACGCATCATTTATTAATCAAGTGGTACACCTGGAAAATGGAAGGTGGTCATAAAAAAAAAATCACCAGGAAACAAATACAGCAAACACTATGAAAAGTACTGAACTGATACCTTGGATTGGAATAAGAAGAATGGATATTTATGTCTCCAGATAGACGTACTATGAAAATATTCATAACTGACGTTGTTTATTTTGGTACCATAAATATTATTAATTTTATATAATGAGAACTACACTCTTTTAGGTTGGTCGGATTTATAAACCTGATACCCTACCACTTCTGTAGTTTTTTTTTAAGTACTCAGGGATTCATTTTGCGGTCTTTTTTCATATAAACTGTGTTTTTTCTTCGTCTTATTCAAATTTTTATGTAAATTATAAAACAAACAAAACATCATTACAATATCTTTAGTGATGTAATAAGTCATAACAAAAAAGTGGTAATATTTGTTAAAAAAAGTTGAATAAGACGAGAGGGTCAAACACGCTTTTTATGAAATAAAAATTACAAGATATGATAACGGAGAGTAGCATAATTCAATTACATATAAATGCACCAGTTTTGACCACTGATGAGCATTGTGTCCTGCATCTTATCCAAATGCTAGGCTCCACTGACAACTTGGAGAATGCAGGTCCCTCCACAGCTTGGCACTACTGTCAGTCCAGACCCTCTGGCATTATTATAGGTTGGAGGACAAACAAATCGTCTGATTGCCACGGTCCTCTAGTACGGTACAGACAGTTAGCAAGGACAGGACCATGCAACATTATAGGACGTGGATCCCGGAAGGAAGGCGCCACATGTGCAGGCAGGCTGCATGTTACATGTACCCTCCCCTAGAAGCTTGGCACGAGGAGCCAGCGGTTCTCTCGCCACTGACTACTGGTAAGGATTGATTCCTATCATCTATTCTATTCTCTGCGTGATTGATTGATTATACGAATTGCAGAAATTTATTCAACCTACTGTAGCATCCTCTCCTCCTGAATTTGACAAGGTGTCCTGAACATGCAGGATGTCTTGAATCTTGGCAGAACGACTGGTACACTGATGAACCAAGCGGTGAGGTTCCGTTCCTTCCCAGGTGTGGCGTGGGTGCTGATGACTAGCTGAGCATTTTACACTCCGTACGTGCTTCACTTTTGGCCCTTTCCGAAGGACCACCACCACTGTTTGCTCGTCTGCACCTAACAGGATGATCGAGTCGATGAGACGAGAGCTGTGGTCACCAGAGCCCGGCACGGCATATGAGGTCGTGAGGAGAGGACCAGAATGCAGCAGTGCATGCATGCACCCAGCACAAACAGTGGCGAGATGGAAATGTGGGACTGCAAGGCACGGCTGCAGTGAGGGGCGGATACCGGCACAGTGGCCGGCGTGTCGGTCCCTGGCGACGCAGCAACCACCGCCGGTCGCCATCGCACCAACCGCCGCGCGGGCCGGGGGAGCAAGCGAGAGGCTGTCGTTTGCCAGTGCCCGCCCGCCTCCGAGGCTACGGGTGGTGTGCCTTAACGCCTCCGATAGCAAACGCACCCTTCAGCGTAAAAAAGAATATACCCATCTAGATATGTAACGACTAACAAGCCATTTTAAAAAAATAACTAAGTTTATAGAATAATATTAATAATTGGTATTATAAATGTTCGTGTTCTTTTATATAGATCTGATCAAATCCAAACTCGTTTTTGGAAATGAAAAAAAAAAAAAAATGTGGAGGTAGTACTATTTTCTCTTAAAGTCACATGTGGTACTCAGAACTGCAGAGAACTATAACAAAAGGAATGTTCAAACCAAGGATCAAACGGGACACGGACCGATGTGGAACGTCTGATGAAATTTGTCCCGGCAACAAGGACGGACATAAACCCAACAACTTATATTACTCTCGCTCGCAAAAAAGGGTCAGGCAGGCCAGGGCCAGGCACATTTGACACTGGTACATGTACTGTACATTATTATCACATAAAATACATTTGTGCACCACTGAGCACGCAGCTGGGGCAGCCCTATACGCTACGGCCACATGCGCCACGACGCATTATTGGAGTGCAGAGTGCTGTGCGCAGCACGAACCCTGCTCGCTCGCAGCTGTTGTACGTACAGTACGTCACTGGCAGCCAAGATCGGAGGACCTGACCTCACGTTCGACAATAGTGCTGCCCCTTTTCGTTTTCCAGATCGACCCACGTACACTGGCCTTCATCAGCCGAAGGGGTACTGGTAACCTGCTGCTGATTGCTGATCCAGATCTGAAACGGTGCAGCAGCAGTGCAAAGGACCATCTTGAACGCCTGTTCCTGATCGGACGGCCACGGGAGTCCATGCGACTGCACGTGCACCGTCTAGGATCCAGCTCCCCTGGTGCTGTGCTGTGGTGGTCGTGGTGCACGTTGCCCTCACTTGTGATTTGACCGCCCCGCGGCATCATGGGCCTCGATGATGCCAGCCTGCCGCTCTACGCTGTCAACCGGCAAATCATCCACTGATTATTCTGGATCAAGCCGCATCATCAGTGCAGTGCAGTGCACCCCTCTGACAGCCATTAACATAACCTAGCAGCAACCTAAGCTAATCCAACCACGCTGACGTGTGGGGCTACGGGCCCACATGTCACCCCCCTGAAACCTACCCTGGCCGCGGCTCCCTCCTATCCGCTGCCGACTTCTGGTCCGCGGCGCGGCAGCGGCCCCCGTCCTCCCCGCCAAACTGTCGTTGACAGGTGGGGCCCGGGAGCTAACGTGGGGTCGCGGGCCTTTGCGGCTAAACAAAACAAAGGCTTCCCATCACAGCAGCAGAGCTTCACGCTCTCCCACGCAGCCCCTTCCACTCCAGCAGCGAGCGTCCTCCTCCGCCTCCCCGCTTCCTTCTAGCTCTCATCGGGCATCTCGCACCACGGTGGAAGAGGAGCGGAGTGTGGCCTCGCGCGCCCCGGTCGCGGCATTGGAGGAAGGGCAGCACAGCAGCATTGGCTGAGGCCTGAGGGAACGGGGGAACGGAGGCATTGTTGAATAGGTACAAGCTTCGGGAACCTGCCGGATCCGGATCCGATCCGAATCCGCGCTGCCGACCGCCGGAGGTAGTTCCCGCAGCACTGGTTTGGCTGATGCTTCGATGAGATTTCGGATCTTTTTCTAACCTTACTGATTCTTTGTTTCCGTTTTGCAGTTTGGGGGCAGCGTAGCTTGCTCTAGAGATGGAGGACCTGTTGGGTTCGGAGATCGGGAAGAATGATTACGATTGGTCAGTATCACCTCCCCGATCTTTCCCTGTCTAGTGGTTCTAGTTTTTTTTAATTGTTTTTTCCTTGTTTTCAAAAAAAATTGTTTTTTCCTTCACTGCGTCGACTGAAGAGGGGGATTAATCCAGTAGTACAAGAGCTGTATTCCCCCCTTGGATTGACTTGAACTGCCCTGCTTTGGGATGTATTTGTACGGATCACTGCTTTGAATGAGTTGAAGTCTGTCCATATTAACTGCTGCTTTGGTGTTACAAGAATTGCTGTTTGAATGATTGAGGAAAAGCCTGATCTTGGAGGCCACCGTATCGCCCAAGATCATGTCGGTTTTTTTAGGTGGTGATTGAATGATTGTTGTGATGGATGGATGTGAGGTGATCTTTCTGCTAAAGATGACTTTCAAGGCAGTGGTGGTTGTTGGGAGGGAATGTGTCGCTGTGCAAAGAAAAGCTGAAACACACGATATCTGATTGTCCTGTGTGGGCTTTCTCTTCCCTTGGAAAACCAACTTGAGATTGGTAATTCGCATATGTTTACGATTATTGCTTGCATGAAGAAATATCGCCGAAAAGAGTGAAATATGTTTAGGAGAATACTTTTCTTGGAGAGGTAGGTATGAGGCATTTGATAAAGGCCAATTTGATGCATGTGCATGCTGCAAATGAAGGGCCAGTTGTCACCGGTCAAGCATACCATTTGGAGTGGTTTCCTCAGTGTTTTATGATATTTTGATTGATTTTGGCTGCAAAGAGCTACTAATTGGGTGCTTGTTTTCTGTAGTTACACATATTCACCTTTTTTTTTCCCTACTCTGACCTAATTTGCTCCATGCTGTACAGGCTTCTAACTCCTCCTGGGACCCCACGTGTTCCTGCACTGGAGGTTGCTGAGAAAACACCATCCTCAAATATATTACCGAAGCGCACTACAACTAGATCGTCCTCAACTACTAGAGCATCTAGGGTATGTTACATTTTGGTGCTTAAAAGTTAAATTTGTTAGTCTTTGAAGGTTTTCCCTTTCAAACTGATCAAATGTACTATTATGAGCATTTTTTTTTTGAATCATGCTTTTTTATATATGAGGTAGAGCCGTAGAGGTGATACATGTGAGTCATTTTGACCTACTAATAAGAATAGCCTTGGTAACATAATTTATGAGCTATAACTCTCAGCAGGTCTGCAATGTTCTGCAATCTTACTAGCTAACCCATTTCTTTTCGAATGAAGTGGTTTATTCTTACTCTCAGAAAATGGGGCTTCTTCACCTTAGTATTTGATCATATACAAACCGTTGAAGTAAAATATCTCATGAAAAGGATGCACTATTCGAGGCTGTACAGAAATAGCAATAGTATATTTATTTAGCAAATTTAATTCTGGACTTTACTATTTAGCCCAGAAACTTTGTCATAGAAATCAAATACCGCTCTTTATCAGCTAACTATACAAACAATAGTTGCATAACTTTATGACCTACTAAACTCTACCGATTGTAATAATGGTTTCATTTGCAGCTTTCAGTATCTCAAACAGAGAATGGGCATTCGACGGTTCCCACTAGACCAGCAAGAAGCAACTCTGTCAGTCGACCTTCTATCCAGTCGGCTCTCATGAATGGCAACAACAGGACATCAGTTCTGAACACAAGCATTTCTTCAGTCACTTCAAGACCTACAACCCCTAGTAGGCGAAGCAGCACAGTTGTCGCACCGAAACAATCAGTTCCAGCTGCACGTCCAGTGCCTGCAAGATCCTCTACTCCTGTTAAAACTCGTCCATCTACACCAGCAAAAAACTCGCCCATCTACTCCTACAAGAACTCGGTCAACAGCACCTAACTCTTCAACTGATTCTGCTGCTGCCAAGACCACATCCACATATAATGTGAGGCCATCAACTCCAAATTCCCGGTCCCGTATTGTTCCCAATTCATCTTCAGGTGCAACTCATGCAATAAGCCGCCCGAACGCCTCATCGGGTACCATGAGCAGACCAGGGTCTTCCTCAGGTAATGTTCCTGGGATAAGCCGTGCCACCTCTTTGTCCTCAAGTTCGGTTCCTTCAATGAGCCGTTCCAGTTCACGATCATCTACACCTACACGCCAGCCTACAATTCGTTCATCAGCTCCAGCTATTGGTCGTTCTCCTTCTGTTGGACGGAGTTCTAGCATCAACAGCTTTACATCTGTGTCCCGGTCTGCAGCCAGTAGTGGCCGGAACTCAGCACCTTCATCAGCTCCATCATCTCGTCCAAGTTCTCCAAATCCACGAGCCCGAGCTCCAGTGCGACCACTTGATATCCCTGATTTTCCAAATGAAACTCCACCAAATCTAAGGACAAAATTACCTGAAAGACCACTATCTGCTGGCAGATCACGACCAGGAATGGCTTTAGGCATAAGATCAACCCCAAATACTGAACCTTCAGCTGCCTCAGCTCCTGTGAAGAAGGTCTCTGTGCCTGCTGTTAGTCGAAGTAAATTTTCTGATACATCATCAAAGACCTCTACTCTCACAAATGGGCACCAAAATCGACAGGCTGAAAGGTCCACTATTGACAGTCAAGCTAATAGACCCTCGAGACCTGTCATGGGCACAGATAATGGATTTGGGAGGTCAATATCAAAGAGGTCACTTGACATGGCTATCAAGCACATGGTATGTCCCTTGTGTTCATATCAGCTACCCATCCTGCATTTTAGTTTTTGGTGTTACGTTCTTATCAATTGAATTACTTAGTTTGCTACCTTCTGAAACTGTTTATCTACTTTGGACCTATCAAGATTCAAATCTTCTGAAACTAAGTACAAATATTCCCAAATACAGATTTACTGTGTGTTATTGTGTGTCACCAAGGTCATCTCTTGACTATTATTATATATAAAACTAAAATAAGAATACATATATAAATAAGTAGTGAAATGGTCTTTGGTGGAATTTACTTATACTAACATATTCAAATGCACATTGGATGGAAAATCGCATTTGCATCCGTAGGTGTTGACTTCATCTCAAGTGACATGTGTCTCTAAAAGTTTGTTAAGTCAGTCCTTTTAGAGATGGTCGGTTTTGGTTGAAAATTGAAACATTGCATATATGATCTAAAATACTGAATGATGCATTAGTGTTGGAAGAAGCTAAGGTATCACTACTTTTGACAGGACATTCGACAGAACTTGGGTGGCATTCGTGGTGCATCTCTGTTTCCCCAGAGCATCCGCTCAGCTGCTGCCAAGGTCCGTCCAGCTCGGGCATCAGACCCAGGGCATGGTATCTCAAATGGCGACCATCACTATACTGACAATGGAAGCAGCGTGAACGGACACCTGTCCGGGGACTCAAATGGGGCTCTCTCACGCAACGGTGGCAGCTCAACCGATTCGCCAGACAGGGGGAGCATCGGGACCAAGGAGACCCTGAGCGAGCTGGACATCTACGGTAGCTCACGCTATGAAGCAATGCTACTGAGGGAGGACGTACGAAACACAAGCTGGCTGCATGGCTTCGATGACAAGCCCGACCAAAGCCCGCTGTTCGACCACCGGTTCGAGCCACTGCCAGAGCCCTTCAGCCCGTTACAGCAGCTGCTTGTAAAGTATGATCATCAATAGCTCTTCTTCGTTCTGTGCTCCTTTTGTGCTGCAAGATGTGTATGATTTCGTCTGTTTTCTGTCCTATATAATTGGTTGGTTCTGCACTTCCCCCAATCCCATTTCAGAAACCAAAGACGTTGAGATTGCGGGGTTTGAGTCTCTTGATTTGTCCCTGGAGATTGGGTTTCCACTTTCCACGGATTGTTGTACTGAAAGAAAAATAGATCTATAAAAGAAACAAAAAAGCAGTAAAGATTTGTAACTTGTAATTTATTGTGATGCTTGGATGCTCGCTCGTATGATCCCGTCATTTATGTACTCGGTTCACTGTAGATGTTCGTTGAATCGTTGTTACTCTTGAGTACGAGCCCCTTTAATACCTCAAGGCTAAAGTTTAACCCTGTCAGCTACCCGCCCAAGCAGCTCGGGCTGGGCTGTCCGGCCGGCGAGCTGCTCCCCCGGGTAGGGGATGTACTACATCACCTTCATCTTCTAACTAATTAGGTTTAATAGATTTGTCTCACAAATTAGCCTCCATCTATGCAATTAGTTTTGTAATTAGTTTACGTTTAATTCTCCTAATTAGTATCAAATATTTGATGTGGCAGAGACTAATTTTTACTCTCTGTATCCAAACACCCTTACAACATACAAGTTGAGTGTGTTTTCTTCTTGTCAGTAGGGAGATTGTGAAGCAGTACTTGAAACGAACGATAGTCGAGTGATATTTACCCGCCAGGCAGAAATACCATGGTTGGTGAGCAATATCTGGCCTATGTGCGTTGTTAGCTGAATCTAGCCTGTCCTGATGAATGTCATGCTAACTCCGTTCAGAACTGATGACGATGTTAAGTGTTCTTCCAACTTGTCATGGGATTCGTTCCGCTTTTGTTGGATCGTAACAGCAAGTTGTAAGCGACAGATCAGTTATACAATCTGTAACTGTAAGCTGCTACAGACGCCGTGCAGCCTGCCGGCTTCTTGTGCCAAGGCCCAGCAGAGCAAAACGGCAGAACATGTATATCTTTACATCATTTCTCTATCTCGCATGGCACCAAACGACGACAGCGCAACCTTGGTAACAACACAGGCAAGTTCAAGGGCCAAAGTGGCTCATCCACACAGCAGTGACAGTTTAAAGATTCTACTTAAAAAAGTTGGACACACGACAAACTTCTTTCTTGACAACACACGATAAACTTAATAACTTATCCGTTCATACAACATAAAAATAAACCATAAAAGATAGATGCTTCCTTGGCCACAGCATGAAACATAGCTCTTTCAATCTTGTTGACAAGCAAGACAGGAGCCTTTCTTGTGGAACTATTTAGACGGATGCAAAATGGTTGGCCGGGAAGACAACAACCATGAAGTAGGCAGAAATAGATTCATTCTATATGCTTCATCTTCCTGCAATAAAATAAAATACTGTGGCGGATTAAAAATGATCTGCATGGATGATGTTAAAATTAAACTTGCTTTTGTACTGTGACCGAGAGAAAGGTTAGCATGCAAGGTCAGTGATTCGTATAGTAGTTGTTTACTCAGGAAAGAACTGACAAAAAACAGACAACACTTGGTAAAAAGCAGTATACTTGAGTTCTAACTGCGCACAGAGGCCTGATATTGCTGCAAGTGCTGAACAGCTCTTTGCTTCAAACGTTCCATAAACGTGGTGGTTCAGAGAAATGATGAATGTCACCATATCCAGTATCCATAACAGAAATGTAAGGGAGCAAGAAATTATCATACCAGGCCAACAACCATGAAGTTGGCAGGAATAGACTCATTCCATATGCCTCCTCTTCCTGCAATAAAATAAAATATTGTGGCGGATTAAAAATGATCTAATTAAACATGTATACCGGCACAATCGAAACCTACTAAGAGCAGCAGTATTACTTACCTTCGTAACTTGAGAAACTTGGGGAACTCACACGGGATGCAGGGCTTGGGAACGGTGGACTTATTTTCGATCAAGTCAGCGTCGTCAGTTTGAAGGCCGTCATGCCCATTAATGAACAGAGAAGAGGACTCCACAACCATGGTGCTCATGTCGATGGAGACCGCCCACATCTTCTTGTTGGCCCATCCAAACTCAACGGAAAGGAAGTGCGCTACTTGTGGCCTGTCGATGTCGACTTGAGGGAACATGAGGATGCGCCGCGGGAGGCATTCAGCAGTGTTGGCCTTCCAGAGCTCACCGGAGGTGACCGTGTAGTCCTCCTTCCACGCCATCCTGCCACAGCCTAACACGAGGGTGTGGCAGGTGATGGTGAAGCCGGTGCCGGGTGTGAGTGCTCTAAAGGGAATGCCATCATCACGGGTGATATTGATGAACTTGAGCGCACGGCCGCTGTCGACGACGGACACGCCACGGTAGGTAGTAGTAGGTTGATGTGGCCTTGCGATAGCCGGAAGTAGGCAAATCTACAGGGAACCAGATGAAGGAGACGGTAGGGGGTTGGGCAGTTTGGACATGTCACTGAAGATGATGCCTCGGTGGTAGTCGATCCAGCACAGATATTTGTCAAAGGCAATGACAGGCGCGTTGATGAAAAAACAGCTGATTTGAAAGAGATCATCAGCACCAGGGTCATCACTCATCAGTGGACAGGAATTCCACACGCATGGACTTCCATGTGGCACCAAGTTGATCTTCATGTGAGTGAGTGCAGCAAGCAGATGTCAGCGAAGGCCTTACTGTGGTAGATGGGTTTGAAAAAGAGTGAGCTCTGCCACCACGAAGTCTTGGCCTTGGCACCACAAGCCCAAGCGAAAGACATTTAGCAGACGGGCAGCAGGAAGAGGACGACGACAAGAAGATACCTGGCTACTACCAGGGCTATAGTCAAACTCAGGCTCAGTACAAGGGGGAGCACTTTGAGCGAAGGATAATCTTTGGCGGTGAAGATGAAGAACTTCTGCACCGTAACCATTTTAGACGTTCGGTTGGCGACGCGAAGCAGGACGAGATGGCGGTGGGTCGCCACGATGGATAAGGGAGTCCACACCCTGCGATCAAGAAATCCCGGTACCGGCAGTTGCGCGTAGAGGCGGGAGATTTGCGGGGCTCGGCGAGGGAGAAGGCGATGCAGAAGCGGGCGCCCCAGGAGGTGGTGGCGGTTGCCCTGATGGGCGCCTTGCTCTCGTCCGGGAAGGACTCATCGTCGTCCCTGCGGAGGACGAAGGGCTCCAGAAGCACCCAGCCGGGGATGCCGGCGGAAGACATGCTGACCTTGAGGCAGAATTACGTACCTCCCGCCCTCCGGTGGCGGCGCGTGTGCGAGATTATTCTGCAGAAGGTGCTTTAGGGCCAGTTACTGGGCTACTAATGGGTTTAGATGTTTAGGTTCCTACTTCCGGAAGATGGTAGGCCCACGGCCTGATTCGTTTCCTCGCGGCCCAAATTGTTCTCCCTCTGCGTTCCCTAATTTTATTTTTCTCTTAATCTCCTGTGTGTTTACGATACAAAAACGTTAGCTACTTATTTGGGCTTGCGATCGATCTCTACAGGTTTCAACTCCCCATCCTATTGACGCATGGTCTTTGAAATTGGAAGAAGATGCATTTGTTCTAGCTGCACATCAGCTTCGAGCAAGCCTGCCAACATCATGTACAGAAAATTACCATTCATGTACAATGTTATCACTCTCATCTATTATGTATACGTCAGTACTGTATCAATTAAATCAGCATAACCAAGCCTGACCAATGTCAAGAGGAACTCGCTGACCAAAGACACCATCAATAATTATGGACGTTGAATGGTAATTCTGCAGAAGAAGAGCTTCCCTATAAGCTGGATTCAGATTGCTCAAAATCTGGACACCTCTTAACTTTTTACTATTTGGTGGCACATAGACATGTCTTCAAGGCGAACATAGTGATCGTAGACCATGTATGGTGACATGACCGTGAAAATGTAAACACAAAATTAAAATCAATGCAGAGGAAACACTCACCACATATGATTCATAGAAAACAACTTGAGCCATGACAAGTAAATTACTACAAAAATAGTTGAACCGCAAGGTTTAGCTCATCACAACTATATATATAAGAAGTACAAATCAACATTTTTATTAGGCATTCACAATAGATTTGTTGAGTTGGAGAAAAATTATAGGGCTCTTCCTCTCCCTCTTCTCTCCCATGGTTTGTTCTGAAATTTCTTGAGATGAGTGCCCTGTGGGCGTGCATGAGAGATTGAAGATCCACCTCCTCTCTTTCCTCTCCCTCTCAAGATTGGTGCTTATTTGATGCATTCGGGATTTGCATCGGTGGAACTATAAAATCTTTGTGATTTATGGATCTCTTGTTACTCTTGGTGATTGCCATCACCTAGACAACTTGTTGGATTATGGTCTCCGTTGTGAAGCCTCAAGTGGTGATAGTATGGCTCAAGAAAGATTTGTGAGGGGTATTGTGCTCGCCCTGCAGAACCGCGAAGAGGAACTCTAGTAAACGTGTGTCATTAAGTTACCCTCATTTGTGGGTAGGTTCTTGCAATGCCCAACATGTGGGCTAGGCTTGTGAAATGCCTATTATCTCACTCAACCACCAAGAGAGTGGTCGACACAACAAGAACTAGCTTGGTGGCAACCAAGTGAACCTCTAGAGAAAAATCACCATGTCAACCTTGTCATTATCTTCTCGGTGGTTTGCATTCTCCATACATAAGCTTGCTTATACTTGTTTTTATATTGTGCTTGTGTGGTTTCTCCTGTAACTAGTTAGTTTGAGTAGCTTGCTAGTTGCCTTTTTGCTTGTGTAGCTTAGAAATATCTCGCTTGTGTAACTAGTTATTAAGTATCCTTGCTAGTTACATTGCTTAGTTTGTGTAGCTAAGTAAGTTGAGCTCTCTAATTTGGCTTGTGTAGCTTTGTTATTAAGCATTGCTAGTGAGCTTAGGCTTTGTGCGCCTTGCATTACTAGTTTGTGTAGGAGCTCCCCGGTTTACTAAAGCACTAGTTGGTTGCATAGGTTTGTGTGACCTTGCAAGCTTGAATTGTTTAGGTGAGCTCTAGCTATCCCCACACCTTTGTTTCCTAAATTAGAATCCTTTGTAAGGTGCTTTAGTGATAGATAGAGGATTGTAGTCTTGGCTAGACCGATAATTTTAATCCATATTTATTTCGGTTATCCGGTGCCATTAGTTTTAAAAGGACTATTCATCCTCTTTAGTCCATCATCTTGACCCTACATGGGTGTCACGAAGATGCATGCAGAGCTTTGGGCATGTAGGTTGCTCCCATTCTGATGACATGTTGCCCATGTTTGGGCTTTGTTGTTCTCCTCCTTACCCCTTGCTAATATCCCATAAATGACATGTAACAAACTGCTCATATATAGGTGTAATGGTGCATAGCAATGTTATCAACCTCGAAAAGCCAAAACATGTTATAATTTAGAACGAGTTTATAAGACATAGGTGATAGATCAACTAATCCTCGTGTATAAAAAAAATTGTAAAGAAGTAAGAAAAAATGATTCTAGACCCTCATCAATGAGCAGGCGTTAGTTACATATAACCTGTTGTTGTGCCGCTTGCCACTTGGAGAGTCAAAATTTTTCAAGTTTGACCAACTGTATATAATAAGATAATAACATTAAAATACCAACTAAGTATATTAGATTTTTTAGAGCTCATTGTTTATTAGTTATATTCTCGTAGTATACCTACTAGATGTCATAAATCTGTGTGTGTGTTTTTCTATAATTTTGATTAAATTTAAATATTTTGACTCTCTAAAATTTGGAATGATTTATAGTTTGGAATTGCAGGAGCGTAGGTCAGGCCGCGATGGATCGGTACGGTACTGGTGTGTGTTGGTGAGTGCTGACGGTATGAGATCTCTGAAACTGCAAGAAGGCTGCGATATGCTATCACTCCGACAAATCAATCACGTGAACCAGTGAATCCCCTATCTTTTTTTTTTTTTTAATAGTGAAAAGCACCATGTTATGTTTCGCCATATAGTATTGCGAGAGGGCAAAAAAAAAAAAAAAAAAAAGTACGAGAGATCAAAAGCAAAGGGCCGGGCAGGATTTGGCGAAATCTGCTCAAAAGCTACGTGAACTATCCTAGCAAGCACAGCAAACATGAGGAAGCTGCTGAGCGTAGCAGCCAGCAGGATCGGAAACGGAAAGACCAAAAGGAGAGGTGTCATGCATGGCCTCGTCATGGGTGTCCGTCGTCAGTCCATGTGATGACCAGCAGTGCAGAGCGCATGGCTGAATCATGCATGTTTCTCTTTTCGGTTGTCATTGCAAAATCCCAAAAGAACAATGCAAGGTAGCAGGTACATGATCAACGATCATTCATATATATATATAATTGATGATGCTTGATGCGTCGATAATGATCTACCAAATGCACACAATAGCGACAGAACTCGTGTGCATCAGGATAGCATAACCGATAAAACAAGCGAGGAGGCTACGTACGCCTGCCTTTGCACATTTGCACCACACACCTGCATGTTCAACGGCAGCAGGTTGCGAACGACGTACGGCCCGTTGTTTTTCCAATATTTTTTTTTTTGTATCTGCCCGTTTTTTTTTTTTTTTTTTGCTAACAACTGTCCGTTGTTTCAATCCGAAGCAACAGTACCCGATTACTCAATGTACAGCTAGTACTCGTCTACTTGAACGCTAGTACTACTAGTATTATTATCGAGCCTGTAGTTGTCACAACAGTGCACTACTACTGCAGTACAGTTGTACAATAATAATAACGAACAACTTTCAGACCAGGCACAAGCATAGCTACTGCCAGTCTACCTACCACGAGCTGAGCGCACCACGCCGCGATTGCCTTCGTCGGCCCACACGTAGCCTCCGTTTCCTCATGGCCACGGCGCCGCTGGCCAAATTGTTAGCCTAATTTTTTACTAGTTTTTAGTTTCATGTATTACACTTTACAGTTGGTTGATAACTGGATCTTGACTCTTTATGGATGCATTATGTATGATAACTGGGAGTACTATGACATTTTATTTTAATGAATGTATGGATAATTAATAATAAATTATGGATGCATTATGTATGATATAAAGTATAAAATGTTTGATTTATTGAGTCTTATGAATGGGCTATTATTATATTATTTCTTTTCTCAAACTTTAAATAATTATATATTATTTTTTATGACCGCTCATGAGCCCAACTAGCCGAATCGAAGCCGCCCTTTTCTCGCTTGTTAAGATAACTAGCCAAGCCGAAATGTGGCTCGTTATATTAACAGCCGAAAGAGTCGAGCCAAATACTCGTTAAGCCAACTTTAGTGACCACTCCCTCCCCACGCTAACCCAATGCGCTGGCTAATCCCCCCATTCTCATTTCTGCAGCTTGTCACTGTGTCTTCATCCACTGAGCATAAGTTTGATCATTTGCTCCGGACGAGCAAATACTAAGCTTGGGGGATCTTGTTGACGGTGGAAATACCGTGAAAATACACTCAAAACACCATCAACAAATTTCGGTCTCAAAGGAAGACTAACATAGCATGAATATATTTGTTTATCAATAACGAATTCCACTTGTACTTTAGGTATTTGTTTGCGGGACATAGCAAGAGCCTGTAAGCCCACATTAGGTGTCTCCCGACCTAGGAATGTACCCTCCAAGTCATGCCAAGGTGGCAGGATCCATGAAAAGCCTCCCAAAGTCAATTTCCAGCCACGGTTGTGTTTTTTGTTGAAGGGTGAAAGATCAAAGCACATGGATTTACGGCCCCACAACAAACCAACCGACATAGCCACAACATGCATCTTACACTATGACACGTAGGGACACCTTCTAGAAGGAAGTGGTGGGTCCAACTTTGTCATAGGGGGTCACCGACCCGCTTATGTACCCAAAGGAGCTTAGCTTCAAATTGTGTTCTAGGGACATCTTCATCCTCGATTCTAAGTCAGTTTGTAGGCGGTGGATCTAAGGGATGCATGATGAAGAGCACATAGATCGCCAACGAGGCACCCTCTCCGCCTCCACAAATCCTTGGGATGCATACTCCATTTGTCATATCAATGCAACTTCACTTGGATGGGCAATTCAATTCCTCATAAAATCAAAGAATCAGAGAGAGCAAATCAAGACGATCTAGTTAGGGGTGAGGAATCATTGATTGACCATTGGTATTCTATCAACAGTCAACTACGCTTGGGCCATCACATGTTGCATGGGCCATTGGGCCCGTCCCGAGACCGATTCGAGACTTGCCGGGGCATTATAAAGAAGGCAAGTGAAGGTTGATCATCAAACAATTATAAACAAGAAACATGCTTGTCCCCTTCTCTAGTATATATACTCTTCCCCTTCTATTGTTCGTCTTCTTTCGCTAGAACCCTAAGATTCTATTGCTTCTTCCTCTAATTCCCTCTTATTCTCTAAGAATCTTGTATCAAGTTGCTAACATATTCTCAACTTGTGAAGGACAATTTTTGGTTGGGATGGTTTAAGGGAATTGTGTAGTGGTCGTATTGACTAAAGTTGAGTGTGGAACTCAGGTCATAACTACTTTTCACCAATTTACGGACGTTTGGTACATTGGCTAGACCTTGCAAGATTGTTTTGTGGGTCCCATGTGTGGGTCGGTCGAGTTTTACATAACTCGTCCCATGGTCAAGCCGGCCGCGAAGCCTCGGGAAGCTCCTCTCACCGCAACTTATGGGTAGTACGGTGAACTTACATCTCCGACGATTGGCGACATGACTTTTGTTCCTCCTCGACGTGATGCTCTAGCCACTCTTTTCACGACTAGTAATGTCTTTCCAACGGCAAGTACCAAGTCGGGTTTGTGACTAACCATATATTCCTCGAGCATGCTTCTAACACCTCTTCGATGACTGGTGATGGACCTCTTGCTCTTGCTGCTAGTGATACTTTGGCCACCCTTTCAACGACTAGTGGCTCCTCTTAAACTACAAGTGGGTTTGCGATTGGTCGTGTCTTCCTGGTGACACTTTTAACACTTTGGCCCGAGATGGTGCCTCCAAAGCCTACTAGAACCGATGGTGCTACCTCTATCAGGAACAGGAAGCCGCCATCAGCAAGATATTGCAGAATTTATGTTAACTAGTTCTATTATGCTATCAAAATTGATAATGCTGGTATAACATATATTATGTATATAGGAGCTGACCGGTGCTCTTCCACTCGCAAAGACTGTGCTTCCCAGAGACAACAAATCAAGATTCTTTCCCTCCCGTAGGAGCCATTAGCTAGTCAATTATCGAGTTATTTTTATGGTTTTGCCTTTGCCTAAATGATCCGGGGTCTATCCAACTTTATTTGGTATTTGCACATGTTATATCAAAGATGGTTTCTTTCTTGTTGGTGATGAAATCAAACAAATTCTAAATTTTTTTGAATTTGTTATTTGCGATGTTGGGTGCAATCAATTTCATTTAGTATTTCCGGATGTTGTATCGAAGGAGGTTTCTTTTTTGTAGGTGATGAAATCAAACAAATTCTGAATATTTTTTTATTTGGTATTTGCAGATGTTGGGTGCAATGAATTTTGGCCATCTATCTTATTCTTGTGCAATTCTGATAGGGATTTATGCTGATCTCGATGGAATTACATTTGGACAGTTGCCAATTTTCGGTATTGTCTACATCTCTCTATTGTTCGTGTTGGCCATATCGTTGGGAACTGGGGTAGTAACATCTGGATGCATAACACCTACTGAACTTACATATGCTTTAGTGGGAATCTTTTCAAAGCTTTGAACCTGTCTTGCCACATTCATTATGATGCTCACACTTTCTTTTCGTATGGGAAAGTATGGGTGTAGTGCCGTCATTGGATTTGATCTAATAACAATTACATACATGACTTATATCTAGAATAGACATGGAGAATTTTGAGGAAGCATTAAAGAGTCGTCTTGCTTATCCTCCGTGGCAACGACATTGTACGATGATTAAGGATCCAACTCACCTAGGAGCATTGGAATCTGAGGCCGGCCAACGAATTTCGTGCAACAAAAAAATACCTAGATGGAGACCTTAAACAACTTAAGTCATGCCATATATAAATATAAATCACTAAAAAAGAGTTGAAGCACAAGTATCGGACAAGATTGCCGATTACTCGATGTGCGGTGTGCACGCTTTGTACTTATATACTTTTTTTTTAACCGAATCGGCGGGAGTCCCCTACCTAATTTTTTGTATTTCAATTAAATGAAAGAATGGGTTTATGTACAAAGAATTACAGAGCATCTAGGCTCAAATGAAAAACAACAAAACAAAACATGGCTAAGATAGGCTATCTCTCCAAATACCGATCTTGGATTTTTTGGAAGCTTTGGACTTGATATACACCTGTCCAATCTCATGAAGGAGCCAGTCTTCCAAATATTCGTGTTTAAATCGCCATTATCAAAAATTATGTTTGTTTCTCATCCTCCAAATAACCCAACAAGTCAGAATGACTATTTTCTCACGAATATGCTATTATTAAAATCTTCTCTTGCTTTCAAAGATCATGTCAAGAGGAGCAAGATTGAGATCCCAAGTTATTGACAACCATTGCCAAAGACTCTTTTTTGAAGTGGCAACCAAAGAACAGTGAATGGAGGATTCTTCAATGCTCGATTGCAGAGGACACAAGAATAATCGGGGATGATCATGTTTTTCCTTCTTAGGAGGTTTCTTGTGTTGAGCCCGTCCCCCTTAACAGAGCCGAAAAAGAACTTATGATTGCCCGTAGTACTCGAGCCCCAAAGCCATTTGAATAGGGGGGAGGCTGGACTGGAATTAATGAGTAGAGAGTAGACCTTCTTACTCTTGTATAGATCTGTACCCCAATTGTAAGACCAAATGTCTTCTGCATTTTCATTCCATTCCACCTCCTGTAATGTATCTAAGAGCTCATTGAGTTGATTTGTTGCTATCTGTGGGAGAGGCATGGGACTGAAAACCCTGTCCATGGCATTGTTCATTAAAAATTTGATTGAGCATTTTGGTTTTCTAGCAAAAGAAAGCAGTTCAGGATACTTTGTTATCAGCTTCTGATCAACCCATGTATCTAACCAGAGAGCAATTGAATTGCCCTTTTACAAACTGCAAACTGATTGTATGAGTCAAAAAGCTTTAGCACATCCTTCCACCAAAAGGAGCCTACTGGAGATCTCGACTGGGGTGCTGTGTTTTCATTCTGATAGAAGGTGTTCCAGGTAAGGGATACCCAAGGAAGATCTGCATGCTTGTAAAACTTATCCAGAAACTTCATTAGTAAAGCATCATTCTGTTTCTCTATATCAATAATGCCCAGTCCTCCATCAATCTTGGGTTTAGTTGCCTCTTCCCAAGCAACTAGGCACCCACCCTTTCTATTTATATCACCTTTGTCCCAGAGTCCATGTTTTCGGTAGACATCCACTTGTTTGACAACTTGAGGTGGGAGCTTAAGGCAGCACATGTAGAAAGTTGGTAGAGCTGAAAATACTGAGTTTACCAAAATGAGCCTACCATTGTAGGACAGCAGTTTGCTAATTCCTGACAATATTTTCTCTATTCTGCTTAGCATGGGAGAGAATTCAATTAGCCCAGGCCTAGTGGTTTCCAGTGGCAGACCAAGGTAGGTGAAGGGAAGTTGCCCTACCTGGCAATTCAGACAACTGGCTAGATGAGTTGCTCTTGCTGCTGTCATGTTGATTGGGACAAGGTTAGATTTTGAGTAGTTTACATGCAGTCCTGTGGATTCAGAAAATCTGGTTAGCAGCACTTTCAGATTGGTAATTGTCTCCTCATCTCCTGGTAAGATCAGGAGGGTGTCATCTGCATACTGAACTATGAGATAGTCTCCTTGGAAATTTTCTGAGATTGGATGTTTGATTAATCCATCGCCCCATGCTTTGTTGATCACACTTTGGAGGAGATCACCAAGCACACAAAGAGCAAGGGTGAAAGGGGGTCACCCCCTGTCTCACTCCCGTCTTACTGAGAGGAAGGGTTTTTCTCGGTATACCATTCGAATGATAGAAGAGGATCCGAGAGCTTAGCGGGTTTTGGATCCACTTGTAAGCATTTATTTGGGAAACCCTTATGCTTCATTACTTCTATAATGACTTGATGCTCCACTCTGTCAAAAAGGCTTTCTCAAAATCTAGCTTCGGGATCACTATTTCTTGCTTAGATTTGTGACGGATGTGAAGGAATTGAAATGCCCATGCTAGGCAGTCCTGAATAGTCCTCCCTTTTATGAAGCCATATTGGTTTGTATGGATGATGTCTAGGATGACTCTCTGCTGACCTAGTGGAGAGAATCTTGGTAATACATTTCAAAGAATAGTTGAGCAGGGATATGGGTCTGTAGTCATTAACATTCTCTGGATTGTCCTTCTTGGGTATCGGTGCAATATTGGAGGAGTTGATACTAGTCAGATCAATGTTCTCACAGCTGAAGTCCTTGAGTAATATGATAAAATCTTCTTTTATAATCTCCCAACACTTTTTAATGAAGTGGCCATTGAAACCATCAGGACCAGCAGCATGATCATTTGGGAGGTTTCTAACAACTAGCTCAATTTCTTCCTTGCTAAATTCTGCATCAAGATGGTTTAGGTCATGGGTGGACATCAACTCACTCAGATTGAATTGCATACCAGTGTAGTTGTTGATACCCATTCTATCTCTGTAAGTATTCCAGAGGAGGCTTGCTTTCTGTTCATGATCTGTAATGGAGATTCCATTGCGATCCACAATAGAGACAATGAAATTTTTCTTGTGTGCAATGGTGGCCATTGTATGGAAGAAATGGGTGTTTTCATCCCCTAGATTGACCCATCTTACTGTGTTTCTTTGCTTCCAATAAATTCTCTTGGATTTTAAGAGATTCTCTAGATGCCCTTTGACTAGTGTCCTCGAAAGCAATTTCTAGTCTAGATAGAGCTCTCTCGATCCTCTAGCCCATCCGTATGTAAGGACCCATTTGCGGTTGTAGATCAGCTTGTTCGATTTGATAAGCTTTTGCTCCATTTTTAAGGCCGCTCTTACTGTTTTATTTTTTTTGGAAAGGTGGGTGGCAGCATTTGTATGTGGAGAATTTTTCCAGTGCAATTTGACTGTATCAAGGAAACCAGGATGCTCAGTCCAGTAATTTTCAAACCTGAAAGTGCTGGCCTTAGGTATATTGTCTGATGTGCGTAAACATATGGGATGTGGTCAGAGATGGGCTTTGAAAGTGGTTGGACAAAGGAGCCAGGGAAAGACAGGGTCCAATCCGAGTTGGTAAAGATCCAATCTAATTTAACCCGGTAGGGGGGGTCTTCCCGCATGTTGCTCCAAGTAAAGTTCCTTCCACTGAAAGGGATTTCAATAAGATCCGGATCGTAGATATAGCTTCATTGAACATATTCATTTCATCAATGTCTCGCACCTGGCTTGTTTCTATTGGTCTGGTTCTCTGATTAGGTTGAAGTCACCTCCTAGGATCCACCCATCAAACATGGATGTATCCAAGTTCATCGACCAAGTTATGAATGCTTGCTTCGATCCGCATGGGAGGGGCCATAAATATTAGAAACATGGAAGCTTTTATTGTCTAGTCTGGAGTGTAGTTTTACCATCAAAGATAAGAATTGATTTGCACTTTGTCGAGCCATCAAATAAGCTTTCATTCCGGATAGTTATAATACCACCCAAGGCACCAACGGATGGATGAAGGCAAAATTTAAAGAGATTAGAGGCTATGGAGAGAACGAGCGGCCAGGTTGTCCACGCCGGTCAAAAATGTTCTGGCCGTTGGATTTCGTGATCGACGGTCCCTTGCCTCCTCCACACCCAATATTTATTGGCTCCAACCCTAGCTCACGCGCCTCCTCTCCGAAAAAAAAACTTCTCTTCCTCTCCGTCACTCCCAATGCGCCGCCGCCGCTTGCCCCCCCCGCCTCCGCATCCGCCTCTCCCCCTCCCTCCCCCTCCCTCCCCGCGGCTCCCTCGACGGCGGCCCTCCTCCTCCTCCTCCTCGATCCTCCTCCTCCCGATCCTCCTCCGGGCGGGTGGCGCGGGCGCGGCCGGGCGCTGGGTAAGCGGCCTTGGCCTGGCGCGGCGCGACCGCGGACAGCGGCGCTGGCCGCGGCGGCGGCGGCCGAGGCGGAGCCGGCCAGGGGGCGGCGGGCGCGCTGGCGCGACCGGCGTGGCCCGGCGGCGCGGCCAAAATAAGCAGTGAGCCGTCTCCCATCCACATCCCAACCTCCTCCTTCCTCCTCTTCTCTCCTTCCCCATCTTCCCCCTCTCTGCTCTCGCGTATGGATGATATATTTTTTTGTTGTGTTAGGGTTTCGAAGGGGAGAATCGCCGGTGATCCAATCCATTCGTGCTAGGTATGGTCGCTTTCAACCTCGATCCGTTGTTCCCACACTCAATATTTGTCGATCTGTTGGAAAGCGTATGGATGATATTCGTTTATACAATATAAGTGTCGGTTATGTTTTTATAATAAAAACTGTAAAATGTCAGTTCTATGCCATGCAATTTGTGAGAGGAGGGAGAGGGAGGACTAGATAAGCTATAGTGTCAACCTTGTGACCTGTTTGATATCCAATTTGTGCATGGCATAAACATGACAAGATGAAAAGAGGATCATCGGTAGAACCAAGAAAATTGGATATCAAACAAGTTGGATATCAAACATGACAAGATGAAAAAAAAATGCATATCATCGGTAAAGAAATGTGATCACATTTTCAGTCTATAAAAGTAGCATTTTGTTATGTTATACTTGTACTATTGAATGTGCCTTGTTAATTATGCAACACAGTTTGGAGTGCTTGTATGAAATTATAAGGCTCAGTAAATGAATCGCCTCATTTCTTTCTATTTTATTGCTTGTTTTGGCAGTTCAGCTTATTAATTGATGCGCCTCTTCTATGTAGATTCAAGAAAATGAGTACTAGCGGTTCCTCTGCTAACCAAGATGGTAACAATACATGTAAGGGATAGATTTTGTAGATACGCTTCATAGTTTCTATTATCGTGTTGAAATTAATTTGTTGATCTATTACTTGGGATGATGCTCCCTCTCATGGGCGCAGCTACCCGTCCCGCACAACTACCTGGTCCGGGTCTTCCATGTGTGATTTAGAACATTAAGTACTTGCTTCAGTTTGACACTACAAAGTTCAGACTCACAATGTTTTACATTGTGATTTTTTTTAAATACAATGTCAATGGTTAGTCTCATGTTATATGTTAATACCCCTTCGTGTCACTATCCTGTAAATATGGGTTCTACTACAAAGTACTCTGTTCAATATATTACATGATATTGATCCCATGGAACTTCGTCATGCTTGTGAAAAAAATGGTTCCACATTTGATGGTACCTGCGTGCTTGTCGTTCCTAATTAATTTATGCTAATTTTGTGTTCTTCTAATTTTTTATTTATGTTTAATGGATATGTAGCCTGCCAGTTTCAACACCATTTTGAAGCCTTATTTTCTGTGATTCTCTCCATTCTTCCTAAGGGTTTAATTTCATTACCTGTTCTTTGTTCCCTTTGCAGACTGTGCTCAACAATCAAATATCATGAGTGGTGGTGTTTCCTGGTTATATGTTCAGGCCATGGGTGCTGAAGGATTGGGAACTAGAAATTGTAAGTGCTCCTCGAGAATAGTTAATAACTGTGCTCTGCATACCTACTGTACCCACATGTTGTGAGATAAAGGACGAAATGAACATGCCTCTCTATCCCGCATTGTTGCCACCTTACGCCTTATGAAAATAAATGTCTATTAGATTTCCTTGTGCTTATTGTTCTATAACGAAAGCTGGCCTTGCATGCTTTTCTTTTCAGTTGTATAACCTCTTCAGCTCAAGCTGCTGAAAGCTACAATTTCAAGATTATGGTCTTTGATGTTTGTTCTTCTGCTCTGAAGCCACAGAGGCATCATTGCATCCTATTTCAGATATATAACATGGCAAATACCTTGTCATCTGTTCGAAGAAAATGATTCTAGAAGTTATAGACATCAGCTGCATCTGTTGCTCACAAGCTTCAAACAATTGTATGCTTTGCAGACTCCTCTGGTTTCTCGGACAAACGATCCATGGTCGGGTAATACATCTTCCTATTTTGATAATATACCACATTGCTGCTCTCGTGTGATTTTCATGAATTATAGTTAGAGTTTCTAGAGTTCTTATGAAGCTCATGGCTCAAGTTGAAATGGTATGCTTACATTTCTTCTACCAACAATCCGGTCATTTTTCTCTTGGTGTTCATCATATATAAACTGCACATATGCTAAGTGGTTGGAGCTTTGAAATGACAGGTTTCAATTAGAAGTTTGGTACTGTCCATAGTTTCAATACTTTATCTTAAAAAAATGAAAAGGTGGGAAACCTACATATTATATTATTATATTGATAAAAAAAAATGTTACACTGAATATGTGGTGTACCATGTTTTCATGAATCTCGGTATGCTTTTAAGAGGCAGTAATATGAATAACCTTCCACTCTACATTAAATGCCTTATCTTTTTATCTTGATTATTTATTTTTAGTTCCTAGAGAATATATCAGTGCTATATGAATGAAACACCAAAAAATATAATAAACATGGCTGGTGAGCTGGTGTTGTGAACAGGTTGGACATTTTAATCCATTTCCTAATTTCGCACATCGGGCGTGCGGATTGTCGCACTTTGGGGATGTTTGGTAGAAGGAAGCTACAAAGAAAGACATTCCGCAAGCTTTTTCTCGCAACAAACACCCCTTGGATTGTTAGCTTGGTTTCAAAACAATTTACATTATTCATGTCCTTATTTTGGTTGCTTAGTTACCATGACTTTACTTTATCTATTATTGCAATAGATCTATGATTTATTTCTGCAGGCTCATGTGCGGGCCCTTGTGCGAGATGAAACACCCGAGGGAGCAAAGGACCTTTCCATCTTCTCGGTTTGTTTAAGCTCTCGGATGTGCCATTGTTATTGGACTACAAAGCGGCCCGGCGCCAAGGGTCTACTTCAGCTTAGTCATCGCACAAGTAGCAATGTTTGTATCTCATTATCGAGCGACTTGGGTTCCTGTTCATGAACCAATAAGCATCTTGTGCTTCTTTTCGCCGAACGGAACACACAAAATGAGCCTTCAATATAAATTTGGAACGACAATTATTTACAATAGTGCACCATCATGTATAACATGTTTTGTTATCTTGACTTGCCTTAAGAGGAGTGCTTGTTTTTTTCTCACATAGAGTTGTGGCCAAATGCCCAAATAGAGTTGTGGTTATGACTCGCCAAGACGTAGGCGCAAGAAATCACTAGTGATCAAGATGCCTTGGGCAGTACTTGAACGCTAGTACTCCGGGTAGTATTATCAAGCCTGCCGTGCACTGCTACTGCAATACATTGTACAGTAATAACGGACACTTTTCAGACCAGGCACAACTACATGAGCTCGAGCTGAGCGATTGCCTTCGTCGGCCCACACGTCAGAGTCAGTGAGCCTCCGTTTCCTCACGGCCACGGCGACGCTGGGCCCATCTGCACGCCTGCCGCGCGTGACCACTCCCCCACGCTAACCCAATGGGCCGGCCAATCCCCTGTTCCGATTTCCGCAGCTTGCTCACAGCACACGCAGGGGCAGATCCGTCACTTGCCAGCACGGCAGCCAGCCAGCCCATGGCACCGGCACGAGCACACTTCTCTTAAATGCACAGCGAGTTTGCACACACACACAGAGACACAGACACAGGCGCGCGCATCCGCACCAGCACCGCACCGCGACGCGTTCCTCCCCGAGTCCCGCCGTCCCGCGGCATCAGCATCAGCATCACTGGCTGCCTGCGTCTGCGTCCGCACGCAGCTGCAACGAGAGGCGAGGGAGAAACCGAGAAAGGCACAGCGCAGCTGCCTCGGTACGCCTGCTCTCGCGCCCGTGACTGACGGGGGTGAGGAGGACTGAGGTTTACGGCGGTGCGGCGGTCCAGCCACCGCGGCGGTTTACGGCGGCGGACGGGGCGAATGCCGGCCGTTTCAGCGGCGGATCGGCCTGCCCCCTTTGGAGTTGGAGGGATTCCTGGCGCTGTTGGCCGTAGGCGGCGGGGCGGTGACTGCGAGGGCCCGATCCTGAGGCGGGCGGCGACTCCGAGAGCGCGGGCGGTTGGTTTTCTTGCCAAGTGCCAGTCTTGGTGACGCCGTGAAGGTCGGAATTCTCTTCCCGGCGTCGTCCCCGTTGGCAGTGCTTCCTTCAATTCCTGGGTCGCCCGCCGCACGCGCCGCGGGAGGGAGGGAATGAAGCTCGCCTCCGCCTCCGGGATTCGGGCCTGGGATGGCTTTCTTGCGACTTGCGAGGTACGGCGTAATAATTCAGAGTTCTTCGGTACAGTACCTGCCTACTGACTGCGAAAACGATTTCTATGTACAATGTGCCGCCGCGTAGTCCGTTTTCTTGGTTTTACCACGGCACTGTTGCAGGAAAGCAAATCGAGCTTTTTTTTCGTCAAACACACTTGGTTGGTCGATGCGTGCGTGCTTTTGTCTTTTGAAAAGGCAAAGAGAATGCACTGGAATTGCGCTTTTGTTAGTAGTAGTAGTAGTTAGTTGAGCATTTCGAATCTCTACAGGCTGTACATGGCCACTGTTACCTTCCGTTTATTGATGTGTTAGTGATTAGTGAAGTACTACTACATTTACTGTTTTTACGGAAAAAATAACAGTGTGGTACTGAACTAGTTTAAGGTTCCTTTATAAAAAAACATGCAACTGTAAGATAAACAAACAGCAACTTGAAAATCATGCGATGGAGCAGGTCAGGCATGTAGTAGTATACTGAACTGCACCTTGCAACAACATTTACATGAGCAATTCTCAAGCTTGATGGGTAGGAGAACATGGAAGTGTGAACTCCCAGTCATCTTTTTTTTCTAAAGAGGAGCTCTAACTGATCCTACCGGTACATCTACTGTTACAATTGTTTTTTGAGGTGTCGAGATGGTGATGGATCTCGCCTTGCTTTTGTCCTATGGTGTGGAGCCTGAGATCCCTCCTCACGTCCTCACTCCTCAGGGTGCCGTGCTGCCCATGATAGCACCATTAACGAGCAGAGCCCCACACCCCTTGCCTGCAAGCCCTCTTCCCTTTCCCTTTGGTTTCTTTCATCTGAGACCACCTGCTTTACGTGCTGGACTCTTGGTTTCGTGCTGACTGCCTTTTCCCAAAGCATTTTGCTCCTTGAGAAAACAATGGTATTAGGTGCAGTTATTGGGTCTAGGTTAGGTGCCCTGCAATGCTGCTTTTGTCTAAGTTACACATGTGCAAGAGAGTCCACCAACGTGCTGTGCCTCACCCTCATCAACAGGCGTAATGTTTTGTCGCCACCCTTATGTCTGTTCTGGTTATGACCAGGCGCCATAGGCGTGGTGGTTATTTTGTTAACACAGTTGGGTTATCCTTTTCAGAAAAAGGCTAAAGAGTGATGGCTACTAGCTAAAAGATGTGTTGGTTTCCTTTTATATGGCACATGATCCTAGCTGTCCTTTTCATTTTCATTAAGAGACTGAGATAAACCAGCATATTTGTTGGGTTTGGGCCTTTCGGTTGAGGCTAAAGAGAAGACAAAGATGTGTCGTTCTGTTTTCATTTCGTTTTACTATTTTCATAGAGGAGATTGCTGTGTGGCAGTTGAGGAATGTGATGGTCCCCTTGAAATATCAATGTGGGATTCCACCAGTACATCTTGTCCGGTCCCCTAGCCTTCTCTCATTGTCTCATGAATTTACGATTCATTCCAAGAGTGACCTTCCACCAGCCTTCTCTCATTGGTGTAAATTAATTATGATGCAAAGTATAGGATCCACATTATGATGAAAGATGGGTAAGGACAGTGGCAATAAAAATATGCTGGAATCTCCTAAGAAAGTCGTATTTATATTTTACTGTTTGTGTAAGCTTCTTGTGTTTCTGTTGGAGATGATGCACCAACTTTGCAAACTATGGGTCAACTCCCGGGGGCGGGGGCTTGGTAGTTTGTGTGATTTGCATCCTATCTAGATGATCAAAATTATAAAATGAGTTGTTCCTCTACCTTCTGTGGTTTCCAGTAGCTGTTTACTTGTTAGTTGCAGAGTATAAAAATGTCCACTGGAAAACTTAAATCTGTTACGCCTGTTATCAACATTTACATTCCTTTCCTTTCTACCTTGGTTCTATGTACCAAACTGAAATTTTGGCTGTTCTTATTTATTCTTAAATTACGGACCATTATGTATCGCTGACTTTTGTTAACCTTTTATGTGTCAGGAGTGATGCGCTGATGAGGACTCTTGGATTATAACTGGTTTGGTCTTATTCTTCCAGCCGATCCCAACAAATGTGGCACCTCAAGCTGATAGTTTTTCTTTATGGCTCTCTATTCTTTATACACCTTCCACATGCTAGAGGTTCTGACCTAAGCACCGATAAGCAGGCCCTTCTTGCATTTGCTGCATCACTGCCTCATGGCAGAAAGGTCAACTGGACCTCCACAACCCAAGTATGCACATCCTGGGTTGGCATTACATGCACAGCAGATGGGACACGTGTGCGTGAAGTCCGACTACCTGCAATAGGGCTTTTTGGTCCTATCCCATCGGGCACACTTGGCAAGCTTGATGCCTTGGAGGTGTTGAGTCTTAGGTCAAACCGTCTTACTATTAATCTCCCTCCTGATGTACCATCTATTCCCTCGCTGCGCTCTCTTTATCTTCAACACAATAACCTGTCCGGAATTATACCAAGTTCACTATCTTCCAGTCTAACATTCTTAGACCTGTCCTATAACTCATTTAATGGAGAAATACCATCGAAGGTGCAAGACATCACTGAACTGACAGCATTGCTTCTCCAGAACAACTCTCTTTCTGGACCCATCCCTGACCTTCGCCTCCCCAAGTTGAGACGTTTGGATTTGAGCAACAATAACTTGAGTGGACCTATACCAATCTCCCTGCAGAAGTTCCCTGCTACTTCTTTTCTGGGAAATGCCTTTCTGTGTGGATTTCCATTGGAACCATGTCCAGGGACACCACCTCCTTCTCCGTCCTCGCCATCACCCCAAAATGGCAAAAGAAGCTTCTGGGACAAGCTCAGCCGTGGTGTCAAAATAGCAATAGTTGCTGGAGGAGGGGCTGTATTATTAATTTTGATCCTCATCCTCTTGGTATGCATCTTCAAAAGAAAGATAGATGCAGAGCCTGGCGCAGCGTCATCTTCATCCAAAGGAAAGGCTATTGCAGGTGGAAGAGGAGAAAAATCCAAGGGGGAATACAGCAGCAGTGGTATTCAAGAAGCGGAGAGAAATAAACTGTTTTTCTTTGAGGGATGTTCATATAATTTTGACTTGGAGGATCTGTTGAGGGCTTCGGCTGAAGTCCTTGGAAAAGAAGTTATGGAACTACCTACAAAGCTGTTCTAGAGGATGGAACAACAGTGGTAGTCAAGAGATTGAAGGAAGTGGTGGCGGGAAAGAGGGAATTTGAACAGCAGATGGAGCTAATTGGCAAGGTTCAGCATCAGAACACTGTCCCATTGCGTGCTTACTACTACTCCAAGGATGAGAAACTCTTGGTGTATGACTATGTCCCGTTAGGTAGCCTTTGTGCTGCTTTGCATGGTATGTCCTTCATTTCAGATAATCTATTTGAATTATTTTACATTTGTTACCTGTCTGAATGTTAGTTTGAAATTTACTTTTGAAAATTAAAGCTATTAGCTTACTGCAGCTTGAAAGAATTGAATTCAAATAGATGCTTAGGCAACAATAAGCTTGAGCAAAACATACTCATGTTTCGTTCTGGTACCTTGGCGCCCTTGACTGTGTTGCAAGTGAAGTGAAGCACGAATAGTGCTGCAGCATAACCTTTTCTTTATCCTGTTGTCAATAAAAGTTTAGTTCAAATCACAAGGACACAAGATAGAAACCAACATTGAATTCTCATAGTGGGGATACTTTTACATTGATTGTAGAGAAAATTTTGTGTTCTATAGATTATAGTAAGCTACACCCTCCGTTCCAAATAATTTTTTTGAAGTGTTCCATTCCAAGTAAGTCGCTTTGGTTTTTCTAGGTAATCGGGGGTACAGGTAGCTCTAGTGGTTTTCTTTATTATACTATAAGGCTGGTGGGTTAATGTAGTGTTGCATATCTATGATTCAGGTTTAGACACATTTGGCTGTGATCTGAACTTACTGAGTCGCCGTGACCTGAAAACTATGTGATTTTATTAGGAGGGCTGTAGGACTTCTGACAGAACACCTAACTGACAGTTTGTTTCCATTTCTATTTTATCTAATCTGTAAGTATGGACATGTTCCCTTTTGCTTGGCTACCCTAAATTTAATTGGTTACTGAGATTTTGGGACCGGGTCACCAAATGAGAAGTGCATTTCAAGTTTTGCTTCTATAGTATTTCCACTTTTATTTCCAATTATTTCACCGGTTCTGCTAATTTATTGTCTGCAAGTTTGACTAATGTCATTGTTATACATATTTCTATTGAAACTTAATTATACGATATCAGACTAATTGTTGATTGAAACCCAGGGAATAAAACTGCTGGAAGAACCCCATTGGACTGGGAGACCAGAGTGAAAATAGCTCTGGGCACTGCACGCGGGATGGCTTATCTTCACGGCGAGGGTGGCGGGAAGTTCATCCATGGGAACATCAAGTCAAGTAACATCCTTATCTCGCAGGAACTCAGCGCCTGCGTCACTGAGTTCGGCCTTGCCCAGCTCATGTCCTCGCCCCACGTCCACCCGCGGCTCATCGGCTACCGGTCACCCGAGGTCGTCGAGACCAAGAAACCGACACAGAAATCTGATGTCTACAGCTTCGGCGTCCTCCTCCTCGAGATGCTCACGGGTAAAGCCCCTCTAAGGTCCCCGGGCGTGATGATTCCATTGAGCACCTCCCCAGGTGGGTGCAGTCCGTGGTCCGGGAAGAGTGGACGTCGGAGGTTTTCGACGTCGACTTGCTAAGGCACCCGAACGTCGAGGACGAGATGGTCCAGATGCTCCATGTCGCGATGGCATGCGTTGCAGTTGTCCCCGACGAGCGGCCTCGGATGGAGGAGGTGGTCGGCAGGATCGAGGAGATCCGGAACTCCTACTCGGACACGAAGACGTCCCCGGAGGACAATCCCAGGCCTGCGCCTTAGTAGCAGAGTACATCAGTGTGTTTCATCTGCAGAAAGTAGTTTTTTGACAGCTCTGTGTTCAGTGTGTGTCCAGTGAAGCATTGCAGTCAGTTGTTTCCTGATCATTCTTTGCTAATTTTTTTTTCCTGTTCTTGGTTCCATAATGTTAGCCCTGGAACCCTGGTGGCGGTCTCATTTCATTAATTGTTGAATCATGAATCATGATTATGCTATTCACTTTCTGAACATTTTAATCTCTTGCAGATTGGTGCATGATTCACTTTGAGTTCACATCGATCGCCACATAGGCGTATGAGACCCGATGTTGGCGAATTAGCGTTGACCGAAAAATATTTCGTTTCCTCCAAAGCAAAAACGGTGAAAACAAACCGTTGGCACCTTTATTAATGAAAAGAATGATCTTTTGATTAAAAAAAAAGAATGGTTTTGAAGACGACTTAGGCCTTGTTTGGATGCAGTGTATCCACCTCAATCCACATATGTTTGGATTACCGTGAAACTAAGGGAGTGTTTGGCTCACGGCCACACTTTGCTTGTGCAATCTTTGGCGAGCCACAAAGTTTTTTTTTTTTTTTTTTTTTTTTTGCAGTGGTTTGGTTCTACGCAAAAACACGCCACGCCACAGTTATTGGCGGCCACGGAAACCAAAGAAGTTGTTTGGTTCACCACAGAGCTGCGGCAGCCACATCACATGCAAGTGCAATTTCCTGTCAAGTTTAGGTGTCGGATTTACTCGACGCAACAGAGGTGTGGCTTCCACAACTTTCTTCACCAAACTTGTGGCGCCACGTTGGCAGACGCTGGTCGGCAACCAATCAAGCCTTAATTACACTTCAACTAAAAAGGCCTGAGTGATCAGAACAACGTTTACATCAACCTCACAAAATGTCGACATCAAAACCGCGTTACCAGGTTCACAACGTCTTTGCGTTTGAATCGTGTGAATAATCCTGGCTTGCGTTTTCTCTGCAAGATGAGCTCTGCATGATGCCATGATCCCTTTTTCTTTTCAAGGGAAAACGCTAATTGTCGTTGAAGGTTTCGTCTCCCTGACCATTTTAGCTTTCTCTTGACTTCAAATGTGTGCAGTAGAAAGAACCCTATAAAGAAGAAATCGTAGCGTAGACGCTACGACGCAAGAATAGGAAGTCAAACCAAAATTGCGTATTGGCTAAACTTATGCGAGTCTGCGAGACGAAACCTTCAACGACAATTAGCGTTTTGTAACTATAGACTATACATACAGAACTTTTTACCTGTGGCTGCATTCGTACTCGTACTTGCTGTTCTGTTAATCGCCGGCGTGAAAGAACACTAATGTCGAGTGTTTTAGGGGATGTGACACCCTGTGTTGACACACGAACACCCGATTCACAACGGAAACAAAATTGTGCGTTTTTTGTCCATACACTTGACAGTTGGATCTGATCAAATGAACCAAAACAATCCAAATAACTCAAAAATATTAAATAAACAAAACACAAAAACTAGTCAGATTATTTTGGTGGAAGCCAAACTGAAAATTTTCAAAGGACAACCAAATAAAACATACAAAAATAAAATTTAAACGACCAAACTGAAAAATGTCAAAGGAAAATCAAATAATCGCAACTGTCCCGGCATCCACGGCCCGCCTTGACTACTCTCCTCCTCCGATCATGCAACCTGCAGCCTGTCCCGGAATCCGGGGTGAGGCTTCCCACTCGGACCGCTCCCCTCATAAGGTTAGAGAGACACTCCGTGGCAGGGCAACGCCAAGAGCTCAACCACTACCTGACTCAAAGAGCGGATGTACGTCCCATGCCTACCATAGGCATGGGCCTCACCTTGAGTCGATCTTCTTTGAACCCGGCCGGGCCAAAGGGCCTTTGACCCGTCCGTATGCGGTCGTGGGCGGTGCCATGTTGCTCTACTACGATTGGGGAGGCTAGTGTTGAGTAGATCAGAAGACGACCTCCCTAGGATAGCGGGCGCAATAACAAGGGCCACGATGGGCACTATGCCCCCACAACATCGTGCCACCATGCATGGCGCACCATGCCTTAACATGGAAAGCAAGAACACATGTCGAGATAATAGAAGCTGGAGCAAGACGCACAAGCACCACACAGACCGAGCTCGCCAACCGCCACCCTCCTCCCAGGCCCTCGACCACTCGAGTCGGTGGAAGGTTCCCTCTTGACCGTCACCCCGGCCCAAAAGTATATAAGAGGAGTTGGGCTCACTCACAACTCGCACACTCATTCTCTCCATGCTTGCGAACACCCCTATTGTAAACCTACGAAGCACTTGACTCGAGGAACACAAACTCGAATCCCCCCTGAGATTGAATGTAGGGCTCTGCCCCCCAACCAGTATAATTTCCCCGTGTCTGGAGTGCTATCCATCGACTTGTAGAGCAACACTTAGTGTTCGGTTCACAAAATGCCAATACCAAGTATATTGGAATGAATCGGATCCACACACTGGGAGCGATGATCCCATGCGCGAGTAAGGGCCTGTTTGGTTCCGCTCATAAGTCGTGTCGTTACCGATACAAAGCCAATAATCGTGCCAAGCGATTCACAGCAGCTCCATCGCGGATGCAACGTTCGCCTTTGATTTTGGCCCCGCAACGACAATTAAAAACATGTGCTAAGCCCCACGATTTTGAAATCGTGCACCCACTCCCATGCTTGCACCTCGCTCCCATGCGTTCCTTCCTCCCATGCGCTCCATCAACACCGTTGCTCCCCTTTTCGCCGTTGCCTCCCTCCAACTTAGGGAGACTCTCTAGCCCGATGTCACCTCCTCCAGATCTACCAACGGGCTAGATCCCCTCCCCCGTCGAGCCACCTCCGTCCCACCACCTCTCTAGCTCGGGCCACCTCTTCTGGCTGTCATTGCCTCCCGTGTCCGTATTTGTTTATCTAAATGTTTTCAAAATATATAAACCAAACTTTAAAATATTGAAAAATTATTTTAGGAAAAGACTGTTAACCGATGCCTCGTTATCTCAAGTTACAAATCAAATAATTTTTTAGTGGCTAAGGTCGATCATCTAGCATCTATAGTGTCATCTTTATTCAAACAATTTTAACTTTTTTTTTTTTTTGACAATTAACAATTTTAACTTTAATTCACTAAAAAAATATAGCGCTATATAGTGGCAGTTGTCGCGACGCTGATTAACGCCGAATAAATAACGCGTTAATAGCGCCGCTATAGCGTTTTGGCCAAGCTCCCATTCAATTCTAGCTCAATTGTTTTTCATGGCTTTAATCTAATACATATTCAAAATATTATTATTTAATGATTAATATCATTAATTGAATCATTGGTATATTTTTATAAAATATAAAATTATTGCTAATATTTTTTTTTAAAAGAATTAGGCTTTGTTCTGTACGGAGTCACAGGAAAATAAAAAGAAGACTGCGCAACGTACAGCAAACGTTCTGCCGCAGGCCCAGCACCGGTGGGCAGACTATAAATGCCAGCTTGGACCCGCTTTGAAACCCGACTCGCACGCATTGGCAGATACCACAACAGGGGACCCGGGGCCGGGCAAGAGAGAGAGAAAAAAAGAAAGAGAAAGGCATCTCTCTCCTCCGCCGTCCCCGTTCCCCAACCTTTCGTCTGCTCGCCTTCGCCTGCAAAAGGTGAGAAGAACAAGGTGAGAAGAAGCCTTTCCGCGTGAATTTTGGGTGAATTTTCCCGGTCTCCGCTCTGATCAGATCGGCGTGGGTGAGCTCCGGCCCCTGCCGATCTGGATCCCGCGGCTCGCGCACGAGCCCCACCAACTTTCTCTCCGCCGTCCCGTCCCACCGCTCCCGCTAGGACTACCACCACAGCCCCCACACCTTCCGTCGCGCCGCCGTTCGAACGGCGCGCATCCGCCTCTCCCGCCCTGCCTCCCGCGCCGTCTGGCCTCTCATCGCCGCCCCGCCTCGTTCCGTCGTTCCTGGCCCCGGGCTTCTTCTCCGTCGCCGGCTACGCGCTTGAGGAGGGAGGAGGAAGAGGAGGAGCCGCAGCGCGTGGATCCAGGGGCAGCGGCGTCTATCCCCGTGAGAAGGGAGAAGGAGGCGGTGAGATCTACTTTTCAGCTCCTCCATCTCTAGCAGCTCTCTCTCAGCACGTTCTGCGGAGATTCGTAGATGGAGGTGCCTGCTGTGAACCCAACGGGACCGATCTTACTCGCAGCGCCTGCGCTCCATCTTCCGTTGCCCTACCCCCACCCGCGCTCGGCACGTAGGCGATGGCGTCGGGGCACCCCAGGCTCGGCGTCGTTGTCAGCGTTTCCCCTCCTGCCTCTCGCCAATCACCTCGCGCGCTCGCAAAGGCGGGAGCCAGCAGCGGCTGCTCCACCAAGGCAAAGCGTTACCTGTCCGCTTAGCCCTGAAGCGTGCGCTTAGGGCCGCTTTGTGGAACCCTGAATCATTGGATGATGCATAATTTTGATTGGTCCTCATATTGGATTTGCTGCCATGTGATATTATTATGACAAAATGATCAAGTATGCAAATCTTAGCAAGCATGAGATCACAGAACCCAATGTTCAAGCTTAGGCACTAGCAGTACAACCATCCAAGCATACAGAGCTAATGGGAAAATTTGTTTGTCTACAGTAGTTGATTGACGTCCTAGACTGAAAACTGAAGTTTGAATTAGCCATATGGGTTCACAGATGTTTGATACCAGGACTGTCATGTAACACCTTGTGTCGTCTGATTTAAATCATGGGCTTGATATTTGCTTCTTGTTTCTTGTGTGGCCAGCTTGCCGAGTTCTCTGCAACACAACAAAATTTCAAATCTGTTGTTCCTCATTTACATCCCTGCTACCAAATATACAAATAGATATGGTTGACTACATTCTTTTACTATGTGTTCATTGACTAACCCATCTTTGTAATGTATATGAATATGCAGGAGTTTGTCATGGCATCGAAGCGTATCCTCAAGGAGTTGAAGGATCTGCAGAAAGATCCCCCCACATCATGCAGTGCCGGTATGGTTATGAGTTATTACTGGAACTTTCGATGGACCAATGTCTTCGCATGCTCACTTTCTTTTCTCCCGATGCCTTTATCTCATTTCTCATGAACTGCAAATTTCATCTGTATAATGTTCAGGTCCTGCTGGTGAGGACATGTTTCATTGGCAAGCAACAATTATGGGACCACCTGACAGTCCCTATGCTGGTGGTGTTTTCCTAGTGAACATTCATTTCCCACCGGATTACCCCTTCAAACCGCCAAAGGTTAGAACTCATGAGGTTTCTCTTATTACAGATTTTCTCTTGTATTATCCAGTTCAGTGGTGTATTATGCGCTATTCCAAGCTTTATTTATAGTTTTGCGTAGCCTGATTGTGGTTACCTTTTATAAGTATAGATTTCTTCTGGGTAAAAGCTTATGAACAAAATGGTTCTCTGCTTTTCCGCCTTATCCTGCTAGTATCATCATGCTGGGGGAGATATCATTCAGCATTATCCATCCTGCTATGTAATAGCTTCACCTTTTTTATTTTATTTAATCTTTGTTGCCCTGTTCAATTTAGGTTTCTTTCAAGACAAAGGTCTTCCATCCTAATATCAACAGCAATGGAAGTATATGCCTTGACATTCTCAAAGAGCAGTGGAGCCCTGCTTTGACAATTTCTAAGGTCATCCTGAACACTCATCATTTTTCTACATGTGATATACCTTCATCTTTCATATTTTTTTATGTTTATAAAATGAGTAAATCTAAATTTGGTATGACACAAGACTATTCTACTTATGGTTATCACTTATTTTGCACTGATTAACTTAGCATAAATTTGGTTCTTATAATCCAAACTTGTTTTGTACATCTTGAGAAAAAGGAACATTCACTGTCTAATCTTTGATGTTCCTGTGATGTCTTTTTGTCAATCTTACTATTTGGGGTTGTTATTTATGGATCAACTGTTGATGTAATGCCTCCATATTTAATTTAATTGAAAAATCAGATGTTCTTTTGCCTTTTTATATTTGATTAAATATTCTGTCATTCCTTATATTACATATACTTTACCACATCTCTGGAAGTCTGGAATATAAGGGCCTATCACAAATTCAATTTATGCTTTTGTGAACTAATAACTTCAGAATACTGTTTGCTACTCCCTTTGTCCAATGTCAAACTATACTAAGTTTGAAGTTCAAAAAAAAAAACTATACTAAGTTTGACCAAGTTTATAGAAAAAAATAACAATAACAATAATGCTTTAGATATAAATGAACATTGTTAAATGTATCATGACTTATTTTCTTTATTACCTCTTCGATGTGGTAGACGATGATACTCTTCTATATAAATTTTAGGCAAACTTAAGGTAGTTTGACTTGGGACAAACTCCACTCTTCTGGATGGAGGGAGTATTTATTACTCTTAACACTCTTAACATATTATGTTCCTTAGGACTCCTTTTTAGTAGTGCATTGATAGGATCATAGGATCTTCTGATTGGAGAGCCCCTTATATTTTTTTTCCATTCCATTTAGGACCTTCCTGTTATGCATTGCCAATATGATAACACAGAGGATACTCCATGGGTTCCAAATTATGAGACATTTTGATTTTTCTAGATATATATACATTGCTCTTACTATGTATCTAGACATAATAGTGTATATCTAATTGCATAGCAAATGTAGGTATCTAGAAAAGTCAAAACGTTTTATAATTTGTATTGGAGGGAGTACTAATCTCTTTGGTCCGTCAAGCTGAAAACGAATTGCATGTTATGTCATGTTACACTTGTACTCCTGAAACAGAACAAAGATGTTATGATGCTCTGATCTTAACGATGTGTTGCTTTGTGGGATGTTCCAGGTCCTTCTCTCCATCTGTTCCCTGCTGACTGACCCCAACCCGGACGATCCTCTTGTCCCTGAGATTGCTCACATGTACAAGACGGACCGGCCGAAATATGAGTCAACAGCTCGCAGCTGGACGCAGAAATATGCGATGGGCTGACGATTACCTCCTCCTGCTCATCCCCCGACGGTTCTCGTGCCGTCTCAAGAGATCGTTGTTGGGCGCCATTGTTTCCTTGGATTTGTTGCTGGTCGTGTGTATCCCTGATCCATCTAGGATCGTATTGTAGTCGATGTCGGCCTCTACCATCATTGCCATCCATAGTGAGGTGGTTGGACATGCTTTGCCTATGCACCTATGCTTGCTGGGAGACCTTCCTTCGGGTCGGTGCTATTTGGTAAATGTTCATCGAAGACATTGATTTCCTTGCGTCTGGCTCTTGCATGCCCTTGTGAATCATTTTGAATGTAGGCTGTTCCTTGCCATGTTCTCATCCATAGGCTTGTTAGTCCGGAAGTATATGTGGCGGCAAAAGGTTTACGTAACACATTGTTTTGAAGGCTTGCTTTGCATTGCGTTGCATGAAACTAGATTGTTCATAGGAATTGTAGAGTTTGGGAGTAATCTGGGTTTATGTATTATATTACTTCCGACGTCTATAGTTATACCATGGCTTGGAGCATATTGCTCCACAGTTTAGCAAATTTCTTTCCACTTTGGCGGTGAGGCAGACAGCAGCAGCGGCCGTTCCACTTCAACAACGGCGTGCCTCACTGTGCCGCTCCGACCTGCTGTTGGATCGTCCTGTGGCAGCTGTCCGCTGTCAACCATGGCTGTCTCGGTTGGCTCATCGCTGGAGCTGTTTGGTCCAGGCAGTGCTCGTGCCGTGGCGGCTGGACGCCACTTTGGCTCGTTGGCTCGCAGGCCAGGCAGCGTTTGCATCCGATTTCCGGGAGTCTACGAACCAAACACATCGTCGCGCTGCTAGGCGCCTATGCCTATCAACCAATCACGGCCTGCACGGTCCCGAACCAAACACGTCGTAGTCGCCTGATCAATCAACCAATTGAAGTCATGACTGATTACCATGCCACGAAATCTTCTCCTTCCGTGTAGTTTCCTTGGTCTAATAATTGTGTCCCTGTTCTTGGTCCTGGACCTGGTCTTACCCTCTGACTGGAAAGCTAGTTAGCTCAGGAAAATTTGAAGAATTTGTTATGTACACACACCTGTGTCCTATAATGACAAGCAACTTGTTTGTAGAACAAACCCTTCTCTCCGTAACTCCATAGTTTATTCATCTGAAATTCTGAGTGGTTATCAATGGCGGAAATAGTAGCATCTGCTGTGGCGAACGAGGCAGCGAGCAGATTAGTATCATCTTATCTCTCCGGCGACAAAACTAGTCATCAGCAGCAGGAGAGCGTGGAGGACAAAGCCGAGAGACTGGAGATGGCGGTGCTCAAGATCCGCAGCGTTGTCGCCGTCTCGGAGCATGTCCACATCTCCCACCTCAAACCACTGCTGCAGTGGAAGGCGAAGCTAAAGCGTGTCGCTGAGGAAGGCGACGATCTGCTGCTGCAGGTGCACAAGAAGCAGCAAACTTCGCCGTGCAATCGCGATCGCGTCAGCGACGACAGTTCGACAGGAGGTAACTCGATCTCTCAGTATTTGATCCAAGCGGCCAAACGCTTTGTTCCTTTTCGCCGCAACAAAGAGGATGAAGCAGAATTGATGAGTGACAAGACGCTGCGGAGGTTTGAGAGGCTCGCTGATGGTGCGGACAGCTTCTTCAGGCTGGTAGAGTCTGGTGGCCACCCAAGCAGGTCTGTATTATTTTCGCCGCCGCCGCTAACCAGGGCGTTGCTCGCCGGCGATTCGATGGAGTTCTTGATCCGGACAAAAACCGGCAGTGATCATATCATGGTGTGGCCATGGCTGGACCCGGATGCTAAGAGTGGGAGTGGATTGGAGGCATGTCTCTTTGTGTCACGCGAAGATGAAGCTGTGTGGCAAAAAGGATTCAAGATGTGTGTTATGTTCCGTTTGTCGGAGGCATCCAACATATTGGCTATTGCTATGAGCTGCTTGGAGCTCCTGCCACCTCAATTTGATGCTGCAGGCGTGGCCATCAGTAGATTGTTAACTGAAACAGTAGGGCAAAGTGGTGACAGTTCCAGTCTTTCAGAAGTATCGAAATGGTGCTGTCGACAAATCGAGAGTTATCACCGTAAGGATTGTGAGTCATCTATGGGTGACGATGAAAAGCATAGAGGCAATGGAATGTTATCATTACTGTCTCAGCCAGTGCTTCGGCTCACTGCATTTTGTTACGCCTCGCCGCGCATCGACAGGAAGGAGGACGGCCTTCCGCTTGAGTTTGAGTGCCATGTGTGCCCCTATCTCTTGCCTGAGAAGCATTCCAGCCAATACGAGCTGGTTGAGCAAGATGTTATCATGAAGCTGCTGCCCAATGTTACTGATGGTTTCTACGATGATGATGATGATGATAGACAACCGTCGAGTTACCAAAGGCAGATATGGAGCCCACAAAGCTCCATGTATTGTGAGGTTGCTCCGGCTTTTACGCAGCCAATGACGATGTCGCAAGCGTATCAGGCGCTTTGTTCCTTTTCGCCGCAACGAAGAGGATGAAGAACTGATGAGTGACAAGACGCTGCGGAGGTTCGAGCGGCTCGCTGATGGTGCGGACAGCTTCGTTCAGTTAGCAGGAGGAGGAGGAGAACGGCCAAAACAAAATCTCATTCCATTTCAAAGTCCCAAAAGATTGCACAAAAATAACTCGTGCCATAGCAGTTCTGCATTAAGAATAATGATGTACTGCACAAGTCTGCATGATTGTATTTCTTTTTCTTTTGTTTCGATTGATTTTTTCAAAAGCGTGCGTATTTGCATGTGCTGTATTAAGGAAAATCGAGTTTTACATTACAAACATTAGCTTGTTGGCGAGATGCCGTCAAGCGTAGTGGCAACACACATACACAAATCGCCGGCTCTAGCAGCCGCTGAAACAGTTGTACTAAAAGGCTACAAATTGTGCGACTAAGATGGGGGGGGAGGGGAGGGACTGAATAGCGGCCAGCAGGGCTCGAGGACCCGAAAGCCCGCCGCGCACCATTCCTCCGCCCGTGTCCGGATCCTCCCCGCGAGCACCACCGGCGAGACGGAGATGTTGTCGAACGTGGCGCCGGTTCCGTTCCTTCCACACCTCCCAAGTGACGAGTAGGACGAGCGTGTCAAACCCCGGCGGAACGGGCCGTGACACACACACGGAAGAGTGTAGCCACCAGTCCACAAGTCGGTCACCCTGTTGCGGGCACAGGTCCTCAAGACCCGCAAGGCGGCAGTCTAAACCAAAGCTCCCTGAGAACACGCAGGATGACAGAGGTGGTCATGCGTCTCGTCCTCCTGACAGCACAACGCACAGTCCGCCGAGGCTTGAAGACCATGCCGCTTCCGGCGATCCGCCGTCCATAATCTGCCATGTAGGGCCAGCCAGAAGAAGAATTTCTCCTTGGGCGGCACCTTCGTCCTCCACAACTCCTTGCCCCCAGCAGCATGGAGGAACTGGCAAAGAAAGCACGGTAAGCCGATGAGCTAGAGTGCTCGCCACTCGCCGTCCACTTCCAAACGAACCGGTCTGCAGTTCCTGGCTACAGCCGACTCCGATGATCTTGTCGCTGAGCTCCGCGCACTCGAAGAGAACGCCGTGTTGGCCCCAATGATATCGCCATCCACCGCCACCCGCTAGGGCATCCCGAACGCCGCAGCCCCTCCTACGACACCCGACGACTCTCAAAAAGGTTGGGCGTGGTGAAGGAAATAGGGCCGTCGTGGAGCCGAGTCAGTCCCGAACCGTGCGGTTGCCCCGTCGCCGACGACCACAGAAACCGATGCCCTAAACATGGCGTCGCTGTTTCTGTCCGTTGGCCTCGGGAGCAATGCAAGGATCGAGTCGGGGCACGTACGCGCCAGCCACTCCCATCGCAGTCTGAGAGCATACCCAAGAATCTGAAGATCCGGGAGGCCGAGCCCCCACGCATCTAAGGTGAGCGGGCACGATCGGCCATGCAACGGCACACTTGCCGCCCACCACGAGTCGGTGCGCTACCCGTATGAACGCACACCGCCTCTTGTCAATTTCCTCAATCCCCCATGAGGAGAGGGTACAACAGATGGAGACGTGTACCGGGATAGCCGATAGGGTAGACTGAGCGAGGGACACCCTAACAACGGTAGTTAGGAGGCTGGCCTTCCAAGTAGGCAGCCTAGCAGCAACCACGTCGACGATGGCTTGCTCATCATCCCTGGTGAGGCGGTATAGGGAGAGAGGAGCGCCGAGGTACCGGGCTGGGAATTCCCCAAGCTTGCACGGAAGACCTCCATAGCTGCGCCACCCCGGTCCTCTGAGCAACGGATTGGCGTGAGGGAGCATTTGTCAACGTTGGTGGAGAGACCGGGAGGCTGCAGCGAAGGTGTCTAGTACTCCCCCGATGCAACGGAGGTCCGAAGGTGACGCGTTGAGGAAGATGTCTAGATCATCTGCGTGGATCGAGGCCCTGAGCTTGGAAGCCGCTCCCGGCAATGGCGATAGCTGCCCGCGCCGGTCGGCCTCCCTGATGATAGCATTGAGGACCTCCATGACGATAACGAAGAGCAACGGTGATAGCGGATCGCCTTGCCAGAGGCCCCTGGCGTGAAGAATTCGGTTCCCTGGGCGGCCGTTCAGTAGCACCCGCGCGCTTGGCGTGGCTAACATGTTTGCAATCCAGTCCCGCCAACGTCCGGGGATTTTGTTTCGATTGATATCAGACACTCCCGATTTATGCTAAAAAAAGTCCATCTCAAAATGCAAGTCATTCTAAGAATCTTAGAGTAAAGTTTGACCAAACTTATATGATAAGATCATAACATTTAGGATGTCGGTATTGAAGGGTTCTTCGTTACTTATATTTTCATAATTGTAACGCCCGATCCGGGATGACGGTTAAAATCCACTCTACACGTTGAATGGACTACACCTGCTAATTAACTCTTCTTGCGCTTTCGTCCTCGCTTCGCGCAAAAGGATCGATCGAGAGTTAACAGCCTCCCAGGCCGACGCTTTTAAGCTGGTTCGGTCTTCCTTCCCTTCACGATGTGGTACTAAATTCGCGCAGCTACAATAACTCGAACAACCATCCCGAGCTACAGTAACGCGAAATCGGCCCGGCCCATCATCTTGGCCCATGGACTGTGAGGGCTGGGTCTCACAATAATATACCTAGCTGATGCCATAAATCTTTGTAATTCTCTACATAATTTTGGTCAATTGACTTACAATTTGGTATGTTGAGAGTATCAAATATTGGAGTAAGTGTTTTAGTATATCCTGGTAAACTAGTTCACAGACCTTTGCATCAGCTGCGGCGCCACTGGATTCCCATTTCCTCTGGAATTTCTTTTCCATCTATAGGGGAGGGGGAGGTTGTACATGCAGCAAATGCCAATGCCAGAGTACTCGAAACGGTCTCACTCTTCGCCCCCGCGCCCTATTTTGACGGCTAGGTTGCTATTACCGAGAAGGGCATTTCTGCCAACGTGCCGCCACGGTTATCAGGAGCTTGCCCCGGTAATGGCGGTGGCTCGTTCCCTCCCCTAGGCTCCGGCGCCACCCCCGCCCCCTCCCTCCCTGCCGCCCCCGCCGCGCCGGGGTGCCGTCCTCGGTCCTCCGCAGCCGCGAGACCGACCTCCCCTGCTGCGGCGTCTGGGAACGGAACGGAAACCGCCGCGTCCACACGTTTGCTACATTAATTCCTTGGCCTTTTGCAAAGGTACGTGCCGATTCCTCTTCCAAACAATGGAAATCGATTGCATGCCATTCCTGTCATGGCATGGGATGTGATGGAGAAACAATGATGCCACTGCGCCGTGTTCTAATAACCAGAATCTGTATTTCCTACATTGTTGAAATAATCGTCAAAATGATTGGTATAGGTTTGTACCTTTTGTTCTCCAAACGGTACTGGATTCTTGCATCCTATTGCAACGTTTGTTGAGCATTCGCCGCCCTGGCCTTAATGCTGTTCTGTTTGCCCCTCCATGTTTTCTTCCTTGTCTTCATGCGTGACTTTTCGTAATTAAACCCATTTGTATGCTCCTCCTCATCGAACATTATTCTATTTAATCATCAATTCAAATTGTGAAGCGCAATTTACTTTTCGTGTTTCCGAGAACATGTGTGTTTTATATTTTTTTTCTTGATCGGGTGTAGCCTGTTTTTCATTGAACGAAGAAACTATTGTAGGGTGAGGTGAGGAGGATGAAAAATGTGTCGTTGCTCATCCACTTTAGGAAAATGTCACTTTCATTTGGCGTGAGTTGAAAGTGTTGTAAGCATGCCGAGAGTGCTTGGTTTGTGCTTGTTAGTTTATTCACATAATTTTGTTTTATTGAACCACATTCTTTGTGCTTATACTAATTATTACTAGCTTGTAAAGCATGATCTGGTGATGGACCAACTCATTCCATACTGCGAACCAAACCCCCCCAAAAGTAAGGAATGAGAAGATGATCAACCACGCCATTCCTTAAACTAAACACGCTATTTGTTTTTGAAGTTTGTTAATATGTGGCAATAATATGTTAATCTTAAGAAAAAAATCGAACTTTGATGGGTTCAATTTGTATCATACTACTATCTAATCAGCATATTTTATCCAATTATGCATCCCCACTGATTGCAAGCATCCATCAGGGTGCATTTTTTTTTGGGTTATGTCATTGACGCAATTACTGATCTTGTATTTCCATGAGCAGAGTCCAGGGGTCCAGATATCCTGACGAATTATCTCGAGCCGATGGGGTGCTGTGGAAGCGTAAATCATCTCTGTCTCCATTGCAATTTTATTTGCTCGCCGCGTCATGCATTGCTATTCTGTTTCCATTGATCTGCTTATGTAGACATTACATACTTTGATACATTGTTTTGCTAAAAAGAATATATAATCATACTATAGATTAGCCATTTGCAGTAGCAGGCAGTAGCCAGTAGGTTTCTGAATTCTGATCATGAATTTTGTTTGCAGAGTTCCGTAGATGATGAGGAACATCTGGACTACAGCTCCGGAAAAGTGACTATCATACCCAATCTGAAGTGTTGGGAACAGAAATTGAACGAAGCGAATGAACTTGGGCAAACAGTAAGTACCCAAGAATCCAAGATGAGTAGTAATAACAAACGCTGTGAATCAGGGCATAAGGTGTTTGCCCGGATCGCACAATTTTATGAATTTGCAGGCGCATTTGGCTGTCCATTGCATGATTCCTTGAGCTGTTCATCAGGTTAACCGTATACATTGGCATGTCCATGTGTTCAGGTTGTGGTAAAATTCAGTGCAACTTGGTGTGGACCATGCAGGAATGCTGCTCCAGTATACGCTGAACTTTCTTTGAAGCATTCTGATCTTCTTTTCGTCTCCATTGACGTAGACGAACTGCCGGTACATAAGTATTCAGAATTCCATCCATTTATTTTGATCTTCATTTGTTTTACTTTGTGCACAGAATAAAGATCTGAAGTTAAAATTTAAATGCCACCACAAAATGGTTCTCAGGAATTGGTCACGCAATTCGATATACGTGCAACGCCAACGTTCATCTTCATGAGAGACAAGAAGGAGATCGACAAGCTGGTTGGGGGCAACCAGGAAGACCTCCAGAAGAAGTTCGATCCATACTGCCAGCAGTGCCAGTAGAGGTGATCCATGGCCAATTCGTCTGTCAGTATAGGACCAGAACGAGCATCAGCATGGCCAGTAAATATCTGATTGACTGAAAACCGGAACAGATCAGAATTTTGCAGCCAGTTGATGAACTCTCTCAGGGAGTGTCTGCATCTGCATAGGTTCGAGGAACTGACCAAAGGAAGTAGGATCTCTGTCTAGAATAATGTAAGGTTAGCTAGTGTCTGAAACTCTGCACCACATTGTTCAAGCAATCACATACTGCCATACAGAACAACAAGTTGTAACATCAGTTGCTAGATGACTCCGGCTCTTGTTGCCTCCCACGTTTAGTTTTACAGCGAAAAATGCCAGTGCCATCGCTGACCACTGGTATATCAAGGATTCAACAATGTGCAATGTACACCGATGATGAACCGATCGGAGGATCCAATGTGTCTACATATATATATACCCAGCCATGAGCCATGGATGGATGGATGCTATTTGCTGAGCGAGAACTTGGACAGCACCGCCGCGGCCTGATCGCCACCCAGGAGAAAATAAGGGTGCCGCAATGCGGCCGCGGCAGAGAGGCGGCCCCCGCCGTTGGGGCCCTCTCCGAGATGAGCTTGGTGGCGAGGTCCCAGCCTCGGCCAGAGTCAAGGTCCAGGATCTGCAGGTCGGGTCTCCGCCGCGCGCTCTCCCGCCACCTGTTGAGGTCGTAGCCGGCGGACCTGAGCTCGGCGTTGAAGTTCTTGAGCCCCGACTGTGTCCGCAGCGTCGGTGTATGGCCATCTGCATCAACACTATCCCCGCCGAGTACATGTCGAACAGGTCCGGGCTGTTCAGCTGCAACAAACGCATAGATGGCTGTCAGTGGCTGGTTACAGACAGCGGCAAAGCTAGAACTGCACGAGGAGAAGCGTCAATGATCGATGACCTGCCAGAGGATCGGGGAGAGGATGGCGGCGATGGGCTCCGGCGGGGGCTCGGGCGTCTCCTCGGGGAGCACATAGAGCTCCGGCGGGCAGTAGTCCGGGTCGAGCAGGGCGCGGTCGGGCACGTAGTTCTTGCCGATGCGGAGGTCGGTGGCGGCTCCGAAGTCGATGAGCTTCACCTGCCCGCGGCGGGTGACGACGAGGTTGGACGGCTTGATGTCCCGGTGGACGATGCCCGTGGCGTGGATGCGCTTCAGCGACGTGATCAGCTGCCGCATCACCTGCTTCACCACCAGCGCGTCGCGCTCCAGCGTGCCCAGAGGCCCCAGACCCTGCAGCACGCGCCCGAACATGAGACGCTCGAGGTTGGAAGGGAACCCGCGCTCACTCATGTAATCGGCCAACGTCCTGTTCCCCTGTAATGAGAATGACATTATTAGATATGCTCAGTCACAAATGGCCTATTAGCTCAGCTGGTTAGAGCGTCGTGCTAATAACGCGAAGGTCGCAGGTTCGAGACCTGCATGGGCCACTTTGTTTTTGAATATTTTTTTAAAAATAAAATGCAGTGGATGCTGCTGCACTTTTTGCTTTTGAATATTTTTTAAAAATAAAATGCAGTCGATGCTGCTGGTTTCTTTTTTTTTTTCTTTGTCCAGATCAGATTCACCCAGTTGAGCCCATGGATTCTATTGGGATTGGATCCTGAAACTCGTAACAGCAAGTTGGATCTTTTTGTTGGGCAAAAACAGTTGAGTTCATTGAAATGGCAATAGACCAAATGCAAATACCTCGAACTTCCAAACGAGCCACTTTCCACCCTTGACGAACTCTGCCTTGTTCTTGTCGGCGACGAAGCTCCCGAGGAAGTCGGCGCACGACTCCGGTGCCGCCCTTGCCACACGGTAGTTGAACCACTCCTCGTAGTCACCACACTCCTTTGCCCCCACCGTCATCATCTTGATCTGAACCAAACACATCGATTAGTTTGAATGAGAATGCCGATGATATTTTTTAGATGAGTAGCTTTCAAAAAAAAAATTTTTTAGATGAGATTTGCACATGAATAGTATTTTCACGGTTCACTTGATGTATACTGTTTTGATTCAGGACAACACCCTGCCAATGGAGTGCTATCTATGGAGACAAATAATTTCCTTTTGGTATTTACATAAAAGGTTATCCTAACAAAAGATAATTTAGTTAAAAGACGTTGGTAAGGTAGCCCCAAATGTGTTTTTGCAATACAGATGAAACCATACAACACTTGTTTTTTTTTTTTATTGCCATACGGTAGCTAGGTTCATTTGGAATATCATTTTCTTCACTTTTGGCATTCAACCACCGGTGTATCTAATATGTTTGGTACTTGGCTCAATGGGTTTTCTTCCAAGCCTAAAATCCACATTTTAGTTGGTGCAGCTCCTCTATGTTTGCCTATTTGGTTGAATAGAAATGATGTTGTGTTTCAATAGAACTAAAATTAAATCTTTCATTCATTCATGCAGGTTATTTACAGAAAAAACATATTGGATAAGAAGTTGGTTGCTGCTTTTTAAAGAAGAGGAGAGAGATGTTTCGAAGATGAGATGTAAAAAGTTGCAAGTCTCTGTTATGGAGATTTTTAGTTGCTTTAGCTTTAGCTTTCTTTCCCATGCAACTCTTCTGAATTTTCCTATCTCGCCGGAAGGCTACAGATTCTGAATTCATGCGTCGCTATTTCACTCGGCAGGCAGCACATGACGGCAAATTTTTCGCAACTGAGCTGCACGCAGCTTACCTTCTTGAGTATGACCTTCTCCTTGTACCTGTCGTCGTTCTGGAGGCTCGTCCTGGCCCTGCCGGACCGCTCCTCCACGACGGCGCCGTTCTTGGGCACCACGGCGCCGGCGTACACCACCCCGAAGGATCCCTCCCCGATGCGCTCGCCGACGACGAAGTCGCTCATCTTGAGGCTCCGCCGGCCCAGCACGCTGTCCAGCGCCAGCTGCAGCGGCGCCAGCACGTACGTGTCCACGGCGCCGCTCAGCACCCCGGGCCGCGCCGTCAGGTACAGCCACGTCGCGGCCAGGAACCCGAACAGCGCCCACCGCTGCGCGTCCGACAGCCCCGACGTGAGCGCGTCCAGGCGAGACAGCGCGCCGCCCGCCGTGCGCGCCACCGGGTTGGACGCGTCCAGGTGCAGCAGCGCGCTCAGGAGCCCGTCGGCGCCAGCGTCGCCTCTGGACGCCGCGTCCACGCCCAGGAGCTCGTTCACCGCCCCGGCGGCGGCATTAGTCGCGTCTCCCACTCCCACCGCCGGTCCGGTGGTGGAGGGTAAGGATTCCAGTGGCAGTGCGGTCACAAGATCGTTCGGTGTGACACCAGCGCCGGCGTTGCTGGTCACCGTGTCGGACGGTTCCGTCTGCTGCAGCGACCTCTTGAGCTCGTCCACAAAGGACGCCCACCCATCGTCCGCACCATCGCTGCTGGTGGCGCCGCACCTGAAGATCAGCCTCTGGGCGTGTGGCTTGGCGCCGAAAGGGTGGATGAGAGCTGGGTACTTCTTGACGAGGGTGGCTGCGGGGGGCAGGAGGGAGGCGGCCATGGCGAGGAAGGTGCTCTCATCCCATGGGAGAGTCCAAGGCAGCCGAGCTCGCGGGAGAGGGGACAGGGGAGACAGTGAGACACGCGTGTGGAGTAGGGAGCACCGGAGCAGAGGCTGCGAGGTGTGTTACGTGGCAGGCAGCAGCTTGTAGCGTTTGTTATCCAAATGAATGATGGGCCGACGAAAATAATAGTGTATATATTGGGCCTTGGGATAAAGGATATTGGGCCTGATCATCTGCACGTAGTTCATCACCGGTAAAACCTTCAATCTCGGAGCACAGGAAGAAAAATTCCCCCAACAAAAATTAAAAGGGACCAAATTAGAAAGGGCTGAAACCTAGCACGAGCAAGGTTTTTTTACCGACCGGTTTCCGGTAACCGCCGGGCGGGTTTCGGTAAACCGTCCGTTACGGTAAACCGGCTCATAAACGGACAGATTTGAACTTTGAATTCAACCGAATTCAAACGGCGCCGGCGAATCGGTAAAAATCCGGTAAACCGGACGGTTTGGAATTTATACCGCCCGGTTTGAGCGGTATAAATTCCAAACCGCCAGAAGTTTTGTTTTTTTTTTTTTTTTTTTTTTTGAAGGAATTTTTGGTAGTTGCTTTGGACATTTTGATGTAAAAAGTGGCAAGCCTTATCCGCGGATGGCGAGCGAATAAGCTTCGGGGGCGCGTTTGCCCCAAAAGCGTGGAGGCAAGCCTTATCCGCGGCCGGGGAGGCCAATGGGCCTCATGGGCCTTGACGGGCCGGGCCCGCGCACGTTTTTTTTTCAAACTTCAATTCAAATTTTTTATACCAAACGAACTCAAATTTGAAAAATTTTTACACCATTGGCTTCTATAAATCACGAACTATTTTACAGAATTTTTTTCAACGATTTTTTTTAAATTTTACATTTTGAATTTGGCTTCTTTTTTACCGTAACCGGACCGGACGGTTTTACCGGCCGGGAGAAAAAACCGTGAGCACGAGCCGAGAGGACTTCCCCTTCATCTCCTCCCTCCGGTGGTCTCTCTCCGCCACCACTGTCTCTGCTTCGATCTCCCCAGGCTGCAGGCGGCGAGGTGAGGTTGTCACCTGCCAGGTGCCAGCGCGGATGCCTCTGTTTCTCAACATTCCATTAACTTACCTTCCTATGTTTCCTTATATGGTCCTGCAGCGCCGACGCCTGCCGCCTGTTCGACAGAATGCCTCCGCGTAGAAGAGGGAAAGGGGCCAAGAAAGCGTCGAGGAAGAGCGGTGCTAGCAGCATAGAATCCTTGCCAGACGGTGTCCTTGAGCACATCCTCGGTTTCCTCCCGGCGCGGGACGCCGTACAGTCGTGCGTGCTCGCCCGGCGCTGGCGGGACCTTTGGATGTTCGCGACAGGCCTGCGCATCACTGGCAATGGCAACGAAGACGACATGGATGAGCTCCGAGAGTTCGTGGACCATCTCCTCCTCCTCCGCGGAGTAGCGCCACTAGAAACATGCGAGCTCAGGTTCACAGATATGGTCGAGACATTCTCTGACAGCGACACTCTTCGTGTGAACCTTTGGTTTCGGCATGCTGTACGGTGCCAGGCTCGAGTCCTCCGGTTGGTAATGGAATCTGAGACTTATTTTGATCTAAATGGCCCGCATCTCGTCTCCAGGCACTTAATGCAACTAGAGCTTTGTGGTGTAGAAGTGAAGGAAAGTTTCCTTAACTTATCTGAATGCCCAGCACTGGAGCAACTAGACATTAACAACTGTGACTTGTCTTTTTGTCAACAAAATCTCATCTGAATCCCTCAAACGCCTAAGTGTCACTGAATGTACATTCGATGACAGCTTCCGCACACATATTCATGCCCCCTCTTTGGTTTCACTGTTGTTAGATGACAATTGGTTTAACACTCCAGTGCTTGAGAGCATGCCATTACTAGTGGATGCATCTATCAGAATCGTCCAAAATAATGTGGACAGTTGTGATAATTGTGGCTCAGGGGATTGTGGCGTATGTCATGATATCATACACAGTAACAACAGCTGCATTCTTTTGGAAGGTTTATCAAAAACCACTAACTTAGCATTGATAGCTGAATCCAAAACGGTATGTGAGACTTTTATCTTGAGCTCATTCTTAAATCATAATTAGCCCACACTAACAATTGCATTTAGACAGATTTTTCTTATGTATCACTACTATTTCTTGTTCTTCAGTTAAAGAACTGCATTCACTTTGATAATTGCTTAGATAAATGGAATTACCAATTAATTAATTTCTTATGTTTGCAGTTTATTTTCCGAATGGATTTGAAATGGTGTCCTACATTTAGCAAATTGAAGACACTGTTACTCAATGATTATTGGTGTGTAGCTCTTGATCTGGACGTCATAACTTGCATTCTCAAGAACTCGCCGCTTCTGGAGAAGCTCACTCTTGAACATTTTTAAAGGTATTCAGTTTTCAAATTGACAATTGTTCCTTTCTTAGTTATTATACATTAGTGGTTGATCCTAGTGAAATGATTATTAACCACAGGGATCTCAGCACATGGAAATGAAAGGAAGCTACATTCCAGGACAAAGGACAGATGCAATCTCAGAACACCTTAAGATAGTTGTGGTGAAATGTGAAGTGGTTGATGAGAAAGTTTGCAAAGTTTTGAAGCTCCTGTCTACATTTAACATCCGTAAGCTAACTAGCAACTCTAGTAGGTTTCTTAGTATTCCTAAATTTTTGGTTCCACATTCATAAGCATGAAAGAAAGAAAGCACAAATAATTCAATTGATTAGTTATGAACATAAGTTAGCTTGTTGAGTAATTCCTCAACAGCTCAAATTTCTGTATTTAGCAATATTGCGATATGATTTCTTATTTTCCTCTCACCTTGTTCGTTGAAAGTTTAGTGTGCATGCCCAGTTAGCTACTCATATCCTCAGTCATCCATTGCCAGTTCTATTCTCTTTGTCTCTATGATATATGAGCCCTAACATATGTGTGTTACTTCATAGATCGCCAACCTTTGTGTGTATCATTTGATTATGCATTTAGCCACTCCCTTAAGTTATATATTTATTGTTTTGTTTTTTTAAGTTATATATTTAGTCATATGAAGTCATGTACATTAGCATGGTATCTTTACAAAGTTTTAGTGTCTATCATAATTTATTTTCATTTTTGATGTTTTGCTACCTGCTCTTTTCATATCATAGCTTCATAGTGAAAAAAAGCTACATATATACTGAAAAAGCTACCTGGTCTTTACAAAGTAGGGATTTCAAGGTCTAATGCAATTAGAAAACTTTGGTGATCAACCTAGCCAGATGCTTGGATACCGTAGTGAAAAAAGCTACATATATATCAAACAATTATTGGAAGACTTTGCTCATCTTCATGTTAATAACTTGATTAGTCATGAATATAAGTTAGCTTACTGAATAGTTCTTGTGTCACAATTTTGTGACTTAGCAATATTGCAATATAATTTATTATTGCCTTCTTGCCTCACCTTGTTCTTTGAAGGCTTAGTGTGCATGCACAGTTACCTGCCTGTATGGTCTAAGTCAGCCATTGCTTGTTCTTATATCTCTATGATATATGGGCCCTGACACGTGGGTTACTTCATGGATCGCCAACCTTTATGTGCGTCATTTGATTATGCGTTTAGTCACATAGTTAGCGTGCTATCTTTACAAACTTTTAGTGTCTATTATAATTTATTTTCAGTTTTCATGTTTTGCTATCTGCTCTTTTCATAGCTTCAAAGGTTTAGAACATGTACTTTGACAAGCTAAATAGTTTGACTTTAACTTTTACTCTTTGTCCTTGTCCGTATCTTGAAAGACCGCCATCTCCATATCCATTTTAATGTTCCCCAACGCAATTAGAAAACTTTGGTGATCAACCTAGCCAGATGCTTGGATATCATAGTGCAAAAAGCTAAATATATATCAAACAATTATTGGAAGACTTTGCTCACCTTCATGTTAATAACATTTCATATAGCACATCAGGACATTGGAGTTGTCAGGTTACTATGCATGCAATTCAACTTAATTTTCCTATGGGAGTCTGTTGTGGTGTATTTTAGTTCCTTTTGTCAAGTGAATTGAGACGATTTGTTTTAAATTTTCTGCAGCCAACTTAATTATATATTGGACCTTTCTGTTTTGCACAGGTTTCAGTTTCAACTAGTGCGGGGAAAAGGGAAAACAAGTGATGCCACTGGATCTACTCTTTCTGTCTCTTCAGTCTCGATTACTGTAACATATGGGTATGGCTCGAAATATAGTTTGGCCATGTTACCTTTGATTGAGTTCCATTCCAGTCAAAAATGCTGCCTAGAATTGGCAACATATAATTAGTTTAGAACGCCAGAACCACTAGTCTTACTTAAAAACTTTAGATCATCAGTATCGTCGAAGGCTGGAAGCTGGTTGATCATGTCACAGTATTAATTTCTTCACATCTTTTGGTTCCTGCTGATATACTGATCAGCAATCTGCCAGACCTTTAACGTTCCTCCAGTGCATGACAGGCTCATCAGCAAATGACGCTATTGTGGCCGAGCCTGTACGTTGTGATTTCTGCTACGGTTCGTCTACGCGCAATAACAATCGTTGTTGTACATATTTTCAACCACTCGAGTCCTGGGAGATGCATATGATGGACACGGACAGATCAAGCTTGTGCCAGCATGCACGCGTCGTGTGAAACTCTGAACCCCGGTGTTTGCCACTGCGAGGACTATTGCGTGCGCCACTGGATCCGATCCGTGTTACAAAACACCATTCCAGTCCCAGGAACGGAAAATGGCCCATCCCAGTTCCAGGAACGGAAAATGGCCCATCCCAGTTCCAGGAACGGAAAACGGGCAGAGGTCGATCACATCGTGCGTCTGGAAATGGCGACGGCGCTTGCCCGCACCGCAGGCCAGCCGGCACGCGCAATGGTCGTCCCGTGAAAGCCACGCAAAAGGTAAAAGGCGCGAAAACATCGCCATCCCAGTTGCCCGAACAAGGCTCGGGCCCGAGCCGTGCGCAGTGCCTTTGCCACACCCATTTCGAGCTCCCATCATTCCTCGCGTCGCGTTGGCCAGGCCGGCCTCATAGCTAGCTAAAGGTGCCAGACGAGGCGAAGCCGACACGTCCCGCGTACGTACGCGCTCTGCTGCCTGATCGTCTCGCTAGCGCTCTGTCGCTCTCCCTGCATTTCCCCGACGCGCTCCGTCCCACGCCTGCTCGAAAAACCCCAAAGCCACCGACGTGACCGACCACCGTCACCGGGCGGCGGCCGGCAAAGGCGTCCTCGCCATGGCGCTCCCGGCGGCAACGGCACCATTCGTCATGCTCCTCCTCCTCGTCATCGTCCCGATGAGCTGCTCCGACCACGACCAGGGAGACAGCGGAGGCGTCGGCTGCTTTGCCCCGCTGATCGGCTGCGCCCCGCCGGCGCCTGGCACGGGCAACGCCACCCCGTTCCGCGACAGCCTCGCCCCGCTGCTCGCCGCGCTCCCCCTCCGCCTCCGCGGCCCAAGGGCTCGCTGCGCTGCGCTCCCAGCCGGACCCCGGGCGCGACCGCGCGCACGCGCTCGCTCGGCATCTGCTTCGGCGACGCGTCGTCGGACTGCCACGCGTGTCTCCGGGCCGCCGTCGCGGCAGCCAGCGAGGGCTGCGCCAGCGACACCCCGCGCCGCGGGCGTCTGGAGCGACGGGTGCCTCCCTGGCGTACTACGCCGACGACATCGCTTCGTCCGCCAGCGACGGCGGCACGCGCTCGTACACCGACAGCTTGGAGCAGACGCTCGCCGACCTGGCCAAAGCCTTTGCTCAGCCCGAGAAGCCATCGCTCTGTGAGTCATCTCTACTGCCTCTACTACTCCTACCGTGTTCGTAGCTAGCTGTCATCTTCAACTGAAAACTGAAATGCCGCCGGCACCGCAGGGAGGAAGGCACAATCCGTCTTGTTGTTCGTTCTGGCAGCCATTGGAGCGGTCACAGTCGTGGTCGTCGTGTGCTTTCTCGTCGGCTGCTACCTGCTGGCAGAGACCCTCGTCGGGAACATGGCGGCGGCAGCAGGTACCTCCTCCGTCTCTCCACAATTTCTTTCTCGCACGCGGCGATCGGATCTGACTTAAAAATTTTAACAATCTGATCCATTGTGCACTTGTTGGTTTACTTGGTCTAGGCAACGCAGGTCCACAGGGTGATGGGCTCGCTCTGTATATCGCCGAAACAAATGGCCAAGCACACGGCTGGTCGCTGGCGACGCAGCTCCGATTCCATTAGCTTGGCCTGTGCGAGAGATCAGATCACCACGAGCTGCCTGCTGCCGCCTGCGTCGGTGTTGGAGTGAGACTAGGAATCTATGATCCTGCATCCTGGGCCACTAGGCGTTTTCTTCTCTTCCGATTGCTGAGAACAGAGTACTGACGCTTCCACTGGGCTTGTCTGATTCTGATGATGAACAATTTAGTTCCGTCCCATCCCATGTTCTAAGTTAGCTCTTGTTGATGCAGATATGGCTAGATCCTTGTGGCTTATTAACTAGCTTAATTGAAGATGGTTAATTTATTGCTGGTATTCATTCTTTTTTTTTCACAAACCGGAGTGCGTTTTGGTGAGGGGCAGCGGATGCGGAGCTAACAGACTGAGTCCTCGTCGATACTGTTTGACCGAAGGGCTTTTGCTCAGGTACAAACTTTACCTCCTAGGAGGCAATAGTTCACCATGACCGTCCGATCGAAATAAATAGACGGTCCACAGTCGTTTGAGGGTAACGTAGCAAAAAGCATTGACAGAATAATAACCGACAGAATACAACAGTACTCTACGCACAGTTTGACAGAAGCGTTTGATGGGACCTGCGTAGGAGGAAACTGTGAGGGCAGCCGCAGTTGCAGGAAGACCCATCTATTAAGGTCACCTTGGCTGACAAAAACCAGAAGTTCATCAGAAATTGCTGAGTTTGCACACACAATTGCACCTCAGTATTCCTTTAATTAATACCGGATGACCATTAATTGGCCATAACATGAATACTTGATATAAGCTAGTTTTATGCATTTAAGCCAAAATCTGAAATATGTAACTGCAAGTAGATAGGACTTCCGTAGAAAGCAAAATACAGCATATTAACGGAATGAGCTAGTTCAATTCCATGCAGTGAAACAAGTATTTTGAAACATGTAACAGCAAGTGGCTAGGACATCAGTAGATAGGCAGCAAAATTCCCTATAGAGGCGTTGAAGCCAAGCACTAAACAGCCCAAGTCATATAGCTTAGTAGTGACGGTGTTTGATGACGACATGCCACAGCTTGGTTTTTGATGACATTGAAGGTGCAGATGTCACCTACCTTCAATTTGTTCTCCCTGCAGAACTTTAACCATCCCCGCCCAAAAATGTATCTACCATCCTTTTTGCCACAGACCACCAACCTGCCAAGAATTACTGCTGTTGATTGAGGTCTTGAGCGTGATCGTGCAGTGTTGTGGCAATCCAATCCGATCGCAGAAGGCCCATGCCAAAGACTGCAATAATCGCAATCAGGTTAGTTACACAACTGATTATTGTAATGCAATAAGCTATATTTGTCAGTTATTGATGTATATGTCACACAGTGGATACAGACCACTAATATATCTTTTGATAGCATGTGCACGTATGGTCCGACTAATTAAAAATATCAAAATGAGGTGTTCCATCAGTTCGTATTTGGAATGACCATATTCCTAACTTCCTAGAATCAATGGGAGAATGACCATCCTTACAAGATTCTTTCTTATTGAGTTGGTATTCATCTCCTTCTGTATCCAAGATGGTGGCCCAATCTCGTAGACACATCTTGTGCAAGATGAAATCTTGCTCAAAGATGTCATGGAGGGTTTTGGCTTCTTTGTTCTTTCACTACTTGAGCTACGGTTGTGTGTCTTGTGGTCCCTATTGGATGAACAAGGTGACTCTTTTTGCTTAAAAGTATCTGCTAATGTGCCTGCATCATAAAACAAAACGAACACACACTTTAGTACTTAATCTCTACATATTAAAGAGAAACTGGTTTAAATTTATGCTTACAGCGTGTGATGCTGACATGCCACAGGGTGGTTTCAATGATGTTGAAGGTGCACAGGTCGCCTGTTTTGATCCTGTTATCCTGGCAGAAGCTCTTCCAGCCCTCTCCGAGAATGTAGCGATAGCGCTTGCATGCAAGACCATGCACCTGCCATGATCTGGTGCTGTCCATTTCTGTCTTAAGAGTGATTGTGCAAGTCATCTGAACCCAATCGAGTTGCGCAAACGTCTCGACAACGACTACAAGCATTGTGATGTAACAGCTTATTTCATTAATCATCAACATTTGATTGCTTGTGGGCAAATACTATTTTTGGATAATTGCTAAGTGCCTCTTCAAGTGGGTTTGCTTAGAAAAATATATGAAAAATACTCTGAAAGCTCTATTATTTGGTCAAAGTTTTTCCTTTCTTATTTAGATAAAGGATAACGGGTTCCACCTTTTTGCATTATCCAATGCAAAGTCCACTGTTGTTTATTACATCAATATGTTATATGACACCAAAGCTTTTCTTGCTAAACTACTAGTTTTATATATATATAACTATAGTTTATTTTTTATATAAATACCATGCAAGCATGTTAGTTTCTATTATTCAACCTTGCGTACAAAAAAAAATCCTTTCACTTTATTTGCTTATTGAAATGAACCGTATTCTAGGTTGTGAATCAAACTAGAAGGGTACAGATAAAAGAAGGGACTAGAAATACTACTTTCTCCAGTCAAGAATATGGAAGTTTAGATAAGGAAAGGATGAACAAAACAAGTTGCGTCATAACAATTCTGAAACCCATGTTTACATACTCCCTCCGGGCTGGTATTAGAAGTCGTTTTGGACAAGGTTTTGGTCAAACATTGGGAATATAAATCATAAATAACTTTTAAGTTGTTGAGTTTGTAAATATGAAAATTATACGAATAGATTTGTCTTAAAAAATACTTTAATAAAAGTATACATATATCACATTTTTATAAATATTTTTATAATAACAAGAGGTCAAAGTTGTGTTTTGGAGACCATGTCGCTGTCCTAAACGACTTCTAATACCAGCCCGAGGGAGTATGACTAGAGGTAGTAACAGATATAATTGTATGATAAAAGGGGCAATGTAGCAAAGCATCAAAAAATAATAAAATAACAAAAATAGAGAATGCAATCAAGCAGACCAAAAGTTGAGCTTACAAGGCGCTCAAGTGCATAGGTGTTGATCTTTTTCCTTATCCAAGATGATGCCCCAATCTGATAGGGTTCTTTCAGAAATGGGAAAGTCACAGAACTTTTTGGCCTCTTGTTTCCTTCAGTGATTGACTTCTCATCATTGCTTTTACGTTTCCTGATGGGAGAAGATGTTTCCTGTTGTTTTTGAGTATCTGACAAATGAGAAGACAAAAAGTTATATGCATATCCTTATATCTACCAGAAGTAATCTCAATACACCAAACATCAATTCATTTCTCACTTGGGAGCAACACTGAACTTTTGGCCTCTTGTTTCCTTCACTGCTTGACTTCTCATCATTGCTTTTATGTTTCCTGATGGGAGACGGTGTTTCCTGTTGTTTTTGAGTATCTGACAATGAGAAGACAAAAGTTATATGCATATCCTTATATCTGCCAGAAGCAGTCAAAATATACCAAACATCAATTCATTTCTCACTTAGTTGAATCCCAGCATTCTGGTTCTTGAAATCTTTCTGGCATCCATTAAGTCCGAATGCTTTGAATTTGAAAACCATGCTCCCTTCATATCTTAAGAGCAAAACGTCACCATTAGATATTCCATGGAAGTCCAGAAACTGTGACCAGCCACCTGTGAAGAAGATGCCTGATTGATCGTTCCTAAGCTCAATACGCCAAACTTTGCCAAGGGGGTGAGAATGATGGCTGTCTGGCTGTTTAGGCACTCTTCTTTGATGCAGTCTTTCACAAACCTAGCAGGCAATATCTGCAACAACACACGTACATACATGATAGAAAAACGCCAATGTTCATGGTACACCTCAATTCTCAAGTATAAATGTTCAGCAAGATGTATATTCTTATCAGAATATAGTTTCCAGAGTTGAGTTTGCATACCATCTTTTCTGAGAGATACGGATGAAAAATCCTGATGAACTGTGGCTTACAGATAATACCTTTGCTGCTTTTGGATGTCATAACTGAAGAAAATGCGATCTGAGCATATCAATATAAACTGGAAAATTATAGTGTCTCCAATTCTAAATGCAGGTTATTTTAGAATTCCAGCTGCAGCCAGACCATAAATTCGCAATACAATAATTGATGTTACCCATCCTAGAATTCTAGCCTTTCCAAAGCCCTTGTTTCAAATTATAGTTTAACACAAGATCAATTATTTCTTAAACATTCGATGAAAAACGTGTAGTAAGGAACCACAAACTCAGTTAATCAGAAAAAATAAGATCGATTAAGTTTCTGACCGTCCCAAACCTATTAAGAGATTATTAGGATCCCTAAATTAATTAGCATCATCAAGATTTTTCTGGAAATAAATGTTCACCTGCAGCAGGAACGCCGAACTCCTTGATGCACAAGCTGGTGTCGAACACCTTGACGGTGAGCACGTAGCCGCCCTCGTGCCGGAGCACGACGAACCAACCGAGGCCGACGCCGTGCGCGGCCAAGAACTCCGCCCACCCGCGCCCCAGGAACGCACCGTCGCCGTCCCGGCCCACCTCCACATGCCACACCTTGCCGAACGGGCTGACCACGAGGGCCGTCGGCTCTGGGGCCCCTCGCCTTCGCCGGTGTTGAAGCACCCGGCGAGCTCGTCGGAGATGCGCTGTGCAGTCAATAGCACAATGAAGCGTATGTGTTCAAAAAAAAAAAAAAAAAAAAAAAAAACAGTGAAGCGTAGTCGGCGACTGAGATCGACCGGCGGTGGAGGTAGGCTGTGCTTACCAGCTTGTGGAAGGAACGAGGAAGCAACACCTTAAACTGCTTCGCCATGGCGCGCGTACCAAGACCAGAGTCGCTGGGCGATGGCATGGCGATGGTGGCGGACGCTGCACTGCAGCAGCGTACTGGCCTTTATGAAGCAGAGGATCCACGGGACGACGTCTCGGTTTCCGTCTCAATTACTACTGTGGGTGAATGTATCTTTTCTTTTTAAATAAAAATTACTCGGTTTCCGTCTCAATTATTACTATTACTACTACCACCGTGGGTGAATGTATCTTTTCTTTTAAATAAAAATTATTAATAACACGTGTAAACTCACAACTCAGCGTCCGTCTGTTGTCACAAAATAAAAGCGGTACTGTCTCAATTATGGCCTTCTAAAAGTTATAGGACTTTCTTAAAAAGCAAAAAAAAAAAAAAAAAAAAAATCTTTCATGGTACTTATAGGGACTTTTAGAAGTTTTAAAAAGTCTCATCCTATTTAGTTTACTAAAAACTTTAGGAGTTGTTATATCTCTTTCACAAGAAAAATAATCAATATTTTTTGCAACATGGTAGACCCTTGAATAGGGATGAAAACGGATCGGATCGGAGCGGATAGTGGCTCTCCCATATCCTAATCCTCCTTTTCTAATCGGATTCGGAGCGGATCGGATATTGTAATGGATTCGGTTGCGAATACGGATTTTTAGGATGTCGGAAATGGTACGGGTTCGAACGGTGTCGGAGCGAAGCGGACTTTTAGAAGTCGGATAATATATGCAAAGCCGGGGAAGATGAAGCCACACTTTGGCTTTCTGCTACTGTACTTGCATCTCCATCCTTAGACGCCATTTTTATCTATACACGTACATGCAAAGATCAAGATGGGAATGAAGTGCTTAAGCTATATACGTATATGCAAAGATCAAGATGATCAAGATGGGATTGTTGGCGGCTGCCCCGCCCCCGGGCGTGACTAGTGAGTGCTCTGCATATTAGAAAATTGGAAAATTGACAATCACAAGTGCCATCTACGGTTGCCTAACAACTAAATTAGGCAAAGAGGTAATCACTGGAATAACATTTTATATATAGTAAAAAGATATTTTAATTATTGTTGTCGTTTGAGATGCTTAAAATATTCGGATATCCTATTATAAGCATCGGATAATCCGCGTTTAATTATCGGATAATCCATATCCGCCGGATTTTGCCAATACCATATCCTACACCGCATCCGCATATAGTCGGATTCGATTATCCGCATCCGCACGGATATTAAAAAATACTTCTCCATAACCTTAAAATCCGGATTCGGAGCGGAGCGGTGGAGGATTATCCGTACCACTTTCATCCCTACCCTTGAATCATCATCTAAGGGTGAGATATGTCATCAAGTGTTAGCTACCACAATTTTACCACAAAGAGACAAATAACAATTTTTTCTATAAAAAACAAGGACAAAAGAGGATGGTGTCCTGGCACCAAGAACAAATACAAGATTTGAAGAATTTTACCACCGTAAATAAGAGACAATAAACAAATTTTTCTATAAAAAAACAAAAAAAAAAAACAAATTTAAACAATTTTTTGAACAAAGGATTGGCAAGCACATGGCGGGCGGGCGTGCATCGGAAGCACTTGAGCAAAGATGGTCGCCGCTTTTTTGGTCGCAAGATTTGTTTTCAAATTTCTTTTGAAAGAAACATAGGAAAGGTGAAAAACTTTTTTTTTTTTCGAAATCAGGACTTCATCCGTATTAAGATTAAGAAAGAAAGGCCAAGAATCGGGTACAAGAGGAGACGCGAGTAACCCTCGGGTTACCCACGAAATCCCTAACACAAACAAACAACAAGAAATGAAAGGAGAGGGATGGGGCCACTACTACAGAATCGTCCATCACCGCCGGCCCAACCCCTTCACCCGCCGAAAACCGAACCGGCAGAACCATAGCGGTAGTGATGTGGGGTTTGAAACACTACCAGTCAAAAACACCGGCGGTGATGCAAGGAGAGACCGCCGGTTTGATATCGAACCGGCAACAAGACCGCCACCGAACACCGTTGGTGTTCCACGACCGGCAAAGATTTTTGATCCAAGCAATCGGAGGTTCGGAAGTCACCGCGAGTTGATATTGAGAGCACTCGCTTCGCTTTAAACGAACCGACAGAATCGTAAGGATAACACTATCGGGTTAGATTGAGCCGATAGTGTATCGAAGAGCTAACAATGGCAGCCTACTTTGGATCCGTCAGAACATTACGTGAACATTGTCGGGCCGTTTTCAACCCGAAAGCGTTATTAGAGTGGAGACTATCGATTGATTA